>ML677366.1:6885186-7013793 GCA_007922305.1 Dermatemys mawii | reverse complement strand
GTGGGTTGTGGTGCAGTAGCAAGGAACCTCCATGAGAGCAGCCATGGAGTAAGGGGTGTAGAAGGGAGAGAGAACCTGCGGGGCTGCTTGTGTTGCACCAGCAGGGAGCCATGCGGTGGGGGGGGGTTTACTGTGAGAAAGGAGAGCACTGATGTAAAGAATGGCCATGACGCGGGGTAAGAATGTGTCATGGCCAGACGCGGGGGTGAGAACGCGGTTGGGTAGGCTCCGGGAACTGACCCACTCTACCCCACAATACAACACAAGCAGCGGGCAGCTTAGTTTATCAGAAAAGTTTTTAAAATGTGCTCTGTCGTTGTCTCCCCCTCCCCCCATCCACCACACTGACTGGTTTTCCTCTTCACCCGCCCCTTCTGGGCTACCTTGCCAGTCTTCCCCTTTGTTTGTGAAGAATCATTAAAGAATGCATGCTTTTTAAAAAAGTGAATTTATATACTGTGCAAATGCGGGGGAGGGGATAAGGAGGGCAGGAGGCTTATCGCTGAGCAGAGCAAGGGAGCGGGTTTTCAACAGCATTTTGACCAGTCACAAAACTGTTTTTAAAGGCTTCTCTAAGGCGCAGCGCTTCTTGGTGCGCTCTTGTACTTGCCCTGGTGTCTGGCTGCTCGTAAGTAGTGGACAGGACATTTGCCTCTGCCTCCCACCCCACCATAAACATCTCCTCCTTGCTCTCACAGAGATTGTGGAGCACACAGCAAGCAGCAATAACAGTGGGCACGTTTCTTTCACTGAGGTCTGAGCAAGTAAGTAGGGTTCTCCACCTCACTTTAAGACAGCCAAATGCGCACTCCACAACCATTCTGCACTTGCTCAGCCTATAGTTGAACAGCTCCTGAGTCCTGTCCAGGGATCCCATGTATGGCTTCATAAGACAGGGCATTAAGGGGTAGGCTGGGTTCCCAAGGATAAAGATTGGCATTTCAACACCCCTCATAGTAATTTTCTGGTCTGGGAAGAAAGTCCCTTGCGTCAGCTGTCTATACAGCCTAGAGTTCCTGAACACACGAGCGTCATGAACCTTTCCCGGCCATCCGACGTAGATGTCGGTGAAATGTCCCTTGTGGTCAACCAGTGCTTGCATGACCACTGAACAATACCCCTTGAGGTTTCTGTACTCTGCGCCCTCGTTGTCTGGTGCCAAGATAGAGATATGAGTGCCATCTATAGCCCCCCAACAGTTAGGGAATCCCAGCGTGGCAAAGCCATCCACTATAGCCTTGCACGTTTCCCAGACACACAACCCTGGATAGCAGCAGATCAATGGTTGCCCTGGTTACTTGCATTACAGCAGCCCCCACTGTAGATTTACCCACTCCAAATTGATTTGCGACTGACTGGTAGCTGTCTGGCATTGCAAGCTTCCAGAGGGCTGTCGCCACTTGCTTCTGAACTGTGAGGGCTGCTCTCATTTTGGTATTCTTGTGCTGGAGGGCAGGGGAAAACAAGTCACAAAGTTCCATGAACGTGCCCTTTCTCATGCGAAAGTTTCTGAGCCACTGCGAGTCATCCCAGACCCGCAGCACTATGCGATCCCACCAGTCAGTGCTTGTTTCCCTGGCCCAGATTCGGCATTCCATAGCATGAGCCTGCCCCATTGCCACCAAAATTGCCAGGTTGTCAGACCCCTTACTTTCAAAAACGTCAGTGTCCATGTCCATGTCCTCATCACTGTCGTCACTCTCCTGATAGCGCCGTCATCTCCCGATCACCTTCTTGTGCATACGATGCAGCATAAAGTCCACAACGATGTGCGAGGTATTCACAACGGCCATTACTGCAGCGGTTACCTGAGCAGGCTCTGTGCTTGCACTGCTATGGCGTCAGCTCAGGCAGCAAAAGCGCACAAAATGACTGTTTGCAGTTGCTTTCACAGCAGGATGGGCACTGCGGGGTGGATGGGTTTGTTAACGGAGAAAGCTCAAAATGGCGTCTGCTGGGACTCCGGGAACTGTGGGATAGATACCCACAGTGCACCACTCGCTGGGTCGATGCTTTCCATTGTAGTATGGACGAACGCTGCTGACTTGCTGTGTTTTGTGGGGACGCACAAAATTGATTTTATACAGTCTGTTTTACGAAATCGACCTCAACACGATCGACATAAGTTTGTAGTGAAGACATACCCTAAGGGGGGATATGATAGAAATATATAAAATCATAAGTGGTGTGGGAAAAGTGAATAAAGAAAAGTTATTTACTTGTTCCCATAATATAAGAATGGGGGGCACCAAATGAAATTAATGGGCAGCACGTTTAAAACAAATAAAAGGAAGTTCTTCTTCATACAGCGCACAGTCAACCTGTGGAACTCCTTGCCTGAGGAGGTTGTGAAGGCTAGGAATATAACAGTGTTTAAAAGAGAACTGGATAAATTCATGAAGGTTTAGTCCATTAATGGCTATTAGCCAGGATAGGTAAGGAAGGTGTCCCTAGCCTCTGTTTGTCAGAGGGTGGTGATGGATGGCAGGAGAGAGATTGCTTGATCATTACCTGTTAGGTTCATTCACTCCGGGGCAGCTGGCATTGGTCATTGTCAGTAGGCAGGATATTGGGCTGGATGGACCTTTGGTCTGACTCAGTATGGCCATTCTTATGTTCTTAAGATGACAATGATGCCTTTCCCCATATCTGCAGAGTAACTCCTAGGATAGGATGCTATCTGATATCCCGAGAGAGCAAATTGTCTTAATCATAAATCGAGTTAAAAAAGTGAATGGAAAATAATATGTTGCTTGAGCGCAGAGTGTGTGGGGCAGTTCTGAGTGTCTCTAAGATGTACCACATTCCAAACGTATAAATGGACTGATGCCCATTTGCAGGATTTCCAGTTCAGGAGGTTAATGCCTCTTTTTGTTAAGCTGATGTTGGTCTCTACCTATACCTTTTAGAACACTGCTGCTTAGTCTATGTAAGTTGTTATCTTCTTTTTCTTTTAATGCCAAATAGGCCAAAGTACTGGAAGAACCTGTACGGAGCACAACACTCCACAGGACATTCATCTCTCTCCAGTGGGCTCAGCCAAGCATAGATAATAGTGAATGAGGCCGATCTGTGACGGTCTTGATGTGTGGTGTATATAAAAGGGATTGCAGATTTACTGGTCTGAGTTTTAGTTAAATGAGGTGGGATGTGCACTCCGAGGTATTTGAATCCCTCAGGGGACAATCAGCACGGAAAATTAATTAAGAGGTTCTTGCTGGATTGCTGCCTCGAGGGCATTGCCTCTGTCTTGGTCATAGTTGCACACACCGGGCTGTAGGCCTCTAAGACGTCTTTAAGGCATTGAATAGAGGCTTGCGTTTCAGTGAGAGAAAACAAGATGTCATCTCCAAGAAAAGCAGTTTTACATTCTTTATTGTGGCTTGTGATGCCCTGCATCTAATTTAAGGCTTTTAAGTATTCTGAGATCACCTGCATTATCAGAAAATCCCTTCCCGTTAACATGGTCAAAGTGAGGCATACGGCTAAAAAGAACAAGTCATGCAAGCAGCCTTCCCCTGATAGCTGAGACCTTCGTGCAGACTTTGCAAAGGGTAATCTAAAACTTTCTTGGCTGCAATTAAGTAAATCTTGTGTCCTACAGCAGTGAGATAAATATCTCCACAGAAATGCTTTTAAAAGTTTCCTGTTCCCATTGTATTCTCAATCCACACAGGATAATATTCGCATTCACTAAGTCCCAAGTCCTTAAAAAAAATAATTAAAACAGGTGTGAGGCAATGGGATTCCCCCACTTTTGTTTGGTTTTTGCTTAAGAAACATTGCGACATCTGCATTTTATTTGATCAGTCTGGAGGAATGCTGGCAATTGTCCAATTCTGACGAGAGAAGAGACGAGTTGGGGGAGCAGAGTGGAAATTGAGGTTGGTGAATAACAAATGTGCTGTCCTAGAGAGAGCAGCCTTAGTGTGTGGGGAGAGCTAGGAAACGACATATGTCCATCAAGACATAGAGGAAGTTCTTCCATTTGACGCTGTGTCTGACCTGGCAAAGGTTTTTTCCATCGCCGATCCACATTGCCGGTGTTCTGGATCTTCTCTCTGGGGTGGAGCGTGTCCAATCGTTAGAGCATGGCCCTGGGAGCTAGCACTCATCAGTTTTCCTCCCAGTTCTGTCTCTGACTTGCTATGTGGCGTTGGGTAAATTACTCAATATTTATGTGCCTCAGTTTCCCACCATTATCATAACGATGGTAAAAACTGTCTACTGTTCATCACAAGAGGGGTTTAATTTTAAGGCACTTTGAGATCCCCTGCTGACCATGTGCAAATGTTTATACAAATAGTCCCAAGATGAATGGGCAGATGTCTACAAATTGGTTACCTCTTCCAGGAGAACATAATCCACAGCTGACTAGATCAATTCTCTGACTGAGCCGAACTCCTGCTTTGACTCCTCTGCTCCAGAGTACACTTTATTAGGGGACCATTCTGTTCCTGAGGACATTTGGGTCTAATGCTCGCCTCTAAGGAGGAGGTGGGAAAATGGTCCATAAAATTTCCATTACACTGAAAAGCAGAAACATCTGTTGGAGCCTGCAAGTGACATTGGAAGTGGTATTTACCAGCCTGGAACTGGCATCTGGTTGGCTCAGACCCTCGGCAAATGAAGTGTGTCTTCCTTCCATGGAAAATCATCTGGAGGAATCACTGAGTCAATAAGGGCCTGAGGCATTTTCAGGGCAGCAAAGTTAGCATTTTAACAACCTGGCTACCTTGTCGAGAGGGCATATTCCTGTGTTCTGGATGAGTCATCTCTTGGAACTGTTTGTTCGGAGATGACCTCTTCCTAATAACAAGTGTTACATAAAGTCAGCTGCTCTGCAACATGTTTTGGCCTTTAAAAAAGTCAGATCTCAACAGCACTTTGTATGTGTGTGTGTTTGGAGGGGGGAGAATAATGGTAGTGACAAACATACAGAAGGATCCAAAGATCTACCCCCTCCCTCCAAGCCAGTAAAAGCATATGTGAAAGAGGGAGAAATGGCCCACTCCTCGAGGCACTGACTACACAAGTGGGATCTGAAGTCTTTAACTCCTCTGTCCTGAGATGGTTGCTTACTCCACAGCTCCAGAAGCTGTGGTTGAGACTCTAGCTCATCTGGAAGCTGGAAAGGCAGGCATTCTTCCTCTGTGACCACTGCGTGACAAGCTGCTAGGAGGAGTCAGTGTCATCTACACTCCTTCTCCTGGTATCCCAAAGGTGGAGAGTATCTGCTTCATGCCCTGCTTCCACCCTTACCCAGCCTGGGGTAGGAGAAACCCAAGGCTTCTCCTTAACTCTGGTCTCAGTGTTCTACGAGGCTGACTTCTAAAAAATGGAGACTAATGAGCTGCTGTCCATTTCAGTGGCTAGCTAAGCCACCAGAGAGACACATTCATTTCCAAAACAACCCCAAACAAACCTCCTCCGACCTGTCCTCTTGGCATTCCATATATCTCAACTCATCTCCTTACCCAAAAAACAGATCATGCCTTAAAGGCCAACCAAGTGTATAGGGAGACCGAGTGAGGTGACAGGACAAGCAAAGCCGCTTCTGTGCCCCTCTTTTGGGGTACTTTGCTGGCTTTCCTTCTGCTCTGATTCCTGGGGGGGGGGGGGCTATCTAGGATGAGGGGGAGGTTGGCAGCCTAATCTGCAGATGCTGAAGTGGGGCTCATCCTGGTTTTATATGAAGGGGCTGGAGAGGTCCTGAAGGTTCCTGGCCTCCATTAGACCAAGTGTAATGGACAATCATGGCTGCCCTGGTGGGACCCAAATGGAGTCCTGAGCTTTTCAAGGCAGTGGTCCTAGCCTTTTGTTGGGCCTTGTAGGATTGACACTAGAATCTTGAACTGGTTCTAGTACTGAATGCGGGGCGGAGGTGGTGGGGAGCAGTACAGTTTGTGACGTGATGGTGTAATAGTCTCTTCAATTTATCCCACTCAGAGGAGACCGTTGTATTTATGTATCAGCTTCATCTATATGAACTTCTTGTCTAGACACAGGTGGAGTGAATTATAGTCATTCAGCCTGCCAATAATGAATGAAGAGATGATTGGGGCCACTCAGTTCAGTGAGAATATAGGAATCGCCATCAAGGTAAACTCTGACGTCTCCCCCTTCCCCCGGCAACATTTGTGCTGCAGCAGTTCTCATTTCACCCAAATTTCAGAAATCTCTGGCACATTTGTAAAACTGAAGTGTCTGTGTCCTGTCTTTGTGGGGTTTCTGAGTGTGTGTATGGAACGGGAAGGATGGTGACCCTTTTTAACCAATTTTCCTGCAAATTCTTTTCCTGTCACCAATCTCCTATCCCATTTCTCTCTCTTGTATATACATGTGCCCCCGACATACAGAATTGCCCTTCTGAATGGTTGCCCCAAATTAATGAGGATGCAAATTGGAGACACTGTTTTGATATCTCAAGAAGACCCTTATTTCCTTTTGCCAGTTGTCTTTGCCCTCTTAAAAATCCCCTTTGTCACTGTCTGAGTGATGCCTTGCTTAAAAGATAAAAAGGGCCTGAAGGGGTTAAAATGACTCCCAAACCAGATCAGAAAATTCCTCAACTTCAAGACTTGTGACAATTTTAAGATCCCCAGGGCAAGGTCTGTGTGTCCTCCTGCATGTTTGTGCAGCAGGTAACATGATGGAGCCTGTCGCCTGTCTGGGTTCTTGAGCAATACAGCAATACAAATCATATGTTTGGCTCATACAGTTTCTTCCAGTAGAAACCTGTAACTGAGATCCACGTGCTTCTGATCTTTGCCAAGGTTGTTCTGTGCCTTGCAGGCCACAGGTTTCTGCTTTCCCAATTATCTGATCTCTTCAGGCAGCTTCCCTCTCTTAAGAAAAAGCTACTCAGGCCAGATCATGCTAACCTGTCCTTCCCACCCACATCCACTTATGAGAGTAGCAGCCATCTAAATAACTGTGCACTCCTTTCCCACCACTCTCATTTTCCTTTAACCAGAGTCCTCCACTGACTTACAAGTATGTTTCCCAGGTTGAAATGTGTTTATAGATTAATAATCTGGCTCCTTTATATTCATGTAACAAGTCTTTATTTTGAGACCTCGGCGTAAGGTGCACCTCTATTTTCCAGCTTTCTCTGCGCTTCCTGAAGTTTCTGTTGTTTGTCTCAATGGTGTGTTTGAAGCAGGTGGAGAGCACCTTGGAAGATACCATGACATGAGGTTCGTTCATGTCATCTTCGCTGTCTGCTTGAGCTCAGGCATGTGGGGAATCCAAAGTTCTCATGAAATGAATGTACATCTGTTACTTACAACAGGAGTCTGCACAGTAACAAACTTTGTGTTATAAGTATTGAAAAGTAGTAAACTGTTACATTCTTCCTAGAGTGACAAACTCCTGGAGCCTTCAGAATGGCCGGATTCTCTACTACTTTGAATCTGGTGTAGTCACCTACACCTGTTCTAAGTAAATATGAAAGGCTTCCACATCGCAATAGTTAAAGAGATTATACAGCTCCCTATGAATGATCCAGACAGAGCACTGTCAGGTACAAGATCCCAGGCTAGCGGGACCCATGGTCTGATTCCCCCATGGCATTTCTTTTCATCTTCCTGCCTTTTTGTCTCCTGAGAATGAAATTGTGATATTAGTTCATGATGGCAAGCACGGTTTAAGGAACTGTTGCAAATGACTTGTGTCTTTGTGCGATGGTCAGGAGATTATAAAAAATCAAATCCCTGAAACAGAGACTTGGGTGGAAAACTATCCCACTCATGTTAGTCACTTGGATTTCTCAGAATGGATAAGGCGGTATCCAGCTGTGGATAAGGAAGTGCGTATATATATATTTTTTTTTTTAGTGTGTGACTGCTACAATGTGAGGGACACTAACAGCGGCTAGGGTGGATGCTGAATCTCTGAGTAAATCCCCGAAGCCTTTCGAAGCCTACATTGCATAATAATTTTGACACAACACTGCTGCTCAGAGTAGCTGCGCTGTCCATGCTGTTCTGCTCTGTCAGAAGAGATTAGGTCTGATTGAGACCAGTATTTTTCTAGAAATCATTTGCCTCTGCAGATCCATGCAAGATTGTTCCGAGCACTTAAAGCAGAACATTGAAAGAGGCAGACAACTAGAGCTATGAGAGGAAAGAGACCCCGATTTACAAAACCGTTCAACTGTCCTATTTCACTAATGCTCCTGGTTCAACGGGTTTCCTTCCGTCCTAGGATCAATGTTAAACAGTGTCACAGGGTCCGCACAGGTCTCTGTGTCCTTCCCCTGTGCCCTGGTTCTGGCCAACAGAAATAAAGGTCTTCACACCCTCTCTCGGTGTTTCACCCTTTATTTACAATGCATAGTCATTGTCTTCAGTGCAAGAAAAGTGCTCTCACCAATCCCCCAACAGTTACCCTCTCTGTCCTGGTTCCTGTGTCTCCAGGCCCCTGAGGCACCTTGCCAGCAGCAAGGAGACAGCCTAACAGCCCCCTATTCCCTTTCTGGCCTGCCTCCCAACTGAGTATGGCTCAGGGCTTTTCTAGCCCTCTCAGCTCCCAGCCTCAGCTGTGTCTATTTAGCCCAGCCTAGTGCTGTGGGCTAGCCCTCATTAGGGCTCCCAGCTGGGCTCCCTGCCAGCTACTCCAAGCCTCTGCCCCAGCCCTCCTGCCAGAAAGCAGGGTTTAGCCTGCAGGGGCAGGGCATTCACGGGGTTTTATCCCTGCCCTGTCACAGACGGGAATAAACAACTGCCCCTCTGTTGTGTTGGAGCAGTTTTGGCTGGTCTGGCTACACTAGTGTAGACCTAATAGTGTCTGCTTCATTACTCTCCCACCAGCTACCAGTCTCAGGGAGTGCACATGACGAAAAGGGGATGCAACGAGGACTCTCTTGCATCCCTGGAGCTGGTGATAGCTGCGGTAGATCAGAGCAGTCTTGACCTTGCCTGCTCATATCTGTGCTAGGCTCGGAAGCATACCTAGGATGGGGTAGGGCAAACTCCTTTGTTCTGCTTTCCTGCCTCTCCATTTATTGCTCTAGTTGCTGCACCATACGGCTTCCCCTTTCACTCTGACTTTCCTGCCTTTCGCTTAGAGAGGAGTCCACGTCCAGTCACTCCCTAACTCTTAATGAGATTCAGATTGGGACCCAAACATCATGACAGGCTCCTAACTCAATATGGTGAGCAGCAGATTCACTCGGAGAGCTCAGGTCCCCCTCCACACTCCACAGATTGAGAGCATCTCGCGTTATAATGAAACCAGGCTGTTCCCATCTGCCTGCAAAGATACATCCCGGGGTATCTGTATTTTCTTTAAAATAACATCAATGGCCATTTTGCTAAATCCTTCTATCAAAGAAACTCTCTTTCCCCTCCCCACTAAAGCTCTCGCACCAGAACTTCAGGGGGAATGAGCAGATGCAGTTTGATGCCCTCATCCAAACGAATGATTTGTTTCTGGCCGAGAGCATGTTCCCATCAAGGGATTTTTTTTTTTTTTTGTTAATATTCTGCAGAGTTTAGCAGAGGCCAATAGAGAGAGGGGGGTTAGAGGCTCGGTCTTTGCCAAGATGTTTATGCAGCAGGAATGTTATTTATGTAAATCTGGAAGCACTCTTGAAGCGATAGCCTTGCTCATGCATCTCAGACTGTTCTCATTAAGCTGTTGATCTTCCTTTAAACACCCCCACCCCCCGGCCGCCCCATACCACGGAAAGTGCTTGGAAAAAACTGTTTACAGCACAACCCCGTATTATACAGATCTCTGCAAATTCTCGATGAAGGCCAGGGTTCCAGCTGATTCTGGGCTTTCACATTCACTCTACCCCCGCTTTCCCAATTGCCTCCCTTCTTGTAAATGAGGCTACTACATGCTCCAACATCTGACTTTCCGTCAATCTGAAAATGAGTCTGTTTTGCCCGAACACACTTTGCACAAATAATAAAACCCAGAGAAGACTTCAGTTGCCAAAGCCCCGGTCCCAGGGAAAAAGCATATGGCTTGAGCTACAAATTACTTCTTTTTAATGGCAGCAGACACCCCAGAAACCATGTTTCCTTGCATGTGGCTGCTGAATTCTGGCAAGCCCCAAGCTGTGCTCCGGAGCTTTTTGGAAAGTGTTGCCTTCCTCGTAAAGTTTTGACCATGTTTCATACATTTCCTCCCTGTAAATAGCATCAGAAATCAGTGTCGCTTGCAGCTTCATCTCGTAACAACACGAACATAATGAAAAATGTTGGCTGGAGGGGAGGGGGAAGGGTTCCGCATACACAGATTGCGCGTGTTGTGGGTTTTTCTTGTCCGACAGGAAATCACATTAATTCTGTGGACGTAGCCTGATGCAGCAGTGGCTGGTGGCAGCCCATGGAACTCGAAGATGAAGCTTGTAGGTGCTCTCTTCCTTTTAATGCAGTTCATGGAGTGTACAGGTCCTAACATGCCTTGTTTCACTATGGTCTGAGTGCCTGGCCTGGCTGGGATCTGTAGTCCTTGTAGGCTGGACAGCCTTATTAAACATGAGGGATGCTGCAGTCTGTGCTCTGGGGGTTTTCTGTGCATATTAAGTGCAGCTTTTGGGGTGCTGGGTGCTGCTGATGCAGGCTATAGATGCTCAGGTAATACAGTGACAGCAAGCACAGAAAGTTGGGGTGAGCAGCTCATCTAGAGATGGAAGGCCGTGCTATTGTGTTTGCATACACCAGGCTTAACCAGTTCCTTGGGGGTCTGATTCTATCCATGAGGACACCGCCCACGAGCCTTTGGAATCTATTTTCAAAAGCCACGGTTACCTGTTCCAAACCATCTCCAAAGAATATTAATGAAGATGCAGGAGTTTGCGTGTTGACTCATATTTAGCTTGTGCTCCACTATGACCTCCAGATCCCTTCCTGCAGTACTCCTTCCTCGGCCGTCATTTCCCATTGTGTACATGTGCAACTGATAGTTCCTTCCTCATGTACAATGCAAAAGAGGCTCTCTGTTGTTCACTGCAGACTTTTTGTCCAGGGCCACAAAAACAGTGACTGCTGGGACCCTTACCTATGAAGCCAAGTCCCTGAGGAAGCCTCTTCTTTGAGTATTCTGAACACCTGGACTAAGAAGAACTCCTTGGTGTGACAGATAAGTGGCTCCTGCCGATAGCGCCGTATTCAGACAGATGCTGTGCTTCGATCACTCAGTCGTCAGAATGTCCAGAGAGAAAGGATGAGGTGCCACTTAGTATTTGTGAGTATTGGACACACACCAGAGATCTGACAGTACAAAATGGAGTTATCTATACAGGCAGAAGGGTCACGATAGCTAAAGACACGAGTTCTCAATGCTGACCTGCACATGCTCCTACTGTATTGGTGCTGAAACTGGTCTGCGCAAGGCAGCCAGAAATATCCTGTGTTGGCCTAACATGAGCAGTGAGGTGAAAGATTTCATGAGCAACACATTCTTAGAAATCAACTAAGCGAACGAGTCATGGTGCACAGAACACCTGATAAACCCTGGGGCGAGCTTGTCATGGACTGAAGTATCATGGGAAATCAGACCTATCTTATAATGGTTGATTACTCTTAGGATTATTGGGAACTAGCCCCCTTATATACAACAGCAGTTGTCCATCGACTACCGCAACGCTCAGATTTCCTAGCATGGGATTCCAGAGACTATTCCAGATCGTGGACCTCAATTTGCCTGTTGGGAATTTGCACCATTTGCAGTATGAGGAGAAGCTGAACATAGCGTATCCTCTAGACAACATCACAACCAGCCAATGGCAAAGCAGAAGGGAGTGTCCATGTTGCCCAGCATTCCTGTGGCTATTTTTGAAAAAGGGATAATGGAGTGCTAAAGGCACATGGACCGGACTGGAGAAATGCACCAACAGAAGACCCAGTCCACTCTCTCGTGTTCCACTGCTCGTAGATTCTGTCTATACCAAACGGACTTTTGAAGCCCGCAGCAGCAGGAATGGTGACAGAACCAACTCAACATTGACAACAGTAAGCCAAATTCTACTGTGACAGGGGTACCAGAGAGCTCCTTGAACTCCAGTGGGGACAGACTCGGAGTACGTCCATCACTTAACCACAGCTGAAGACTTAGCCAGGGTCTGCTTAAACTGAATGAATATAAGGCCTTGTCTGCATTACGGGGGAGAGCGATCTAAGTTACACAACTTCAGCTACATGAATAACGTAGCTGAAGTCGATGTACTTAGATCTACTTACGGCGGGGTTCCCTCTACAAGATGTTGACTGAAGACACTCTCCCATCAACTCCCCTGGTGCTTCTCGTTCTGGTGGCATACAGGAGTCAACAGGAGAGCAATCTGCGGTCAATTTAGCTGATCTTCACTAGACCGGCTAAATCGACCGCCGATGCATTGATCACCGCGCGTCGATTCCCCGGTAAGTGTAGACAAACCCTAAGGACGGGTCATGAAATCTTAAACCTCTACAGCTCCAACTCCCAACCTGCCTCAGCCCACCAGTCTCCCGTGAAGGGAGAAGGAAGAACTCAAGGTGAGCTCAGCGTAGCTCTGCTGGTGGAACTAGACCCATTTACAGCAGCTGAGGATCTGCCAGTATCACCAGTCCTGAAACTAAAATTAGCTTTTAGAAAAAACATTTTAAAAGCAACCACGATGTACTTTTTTATTGCTCATTTGCTTTGTCAGGAATTTTTTTTCCAGCTGTAGGTATGAGACCAATTATCTGAGCTTTCTCCCAGCAATTGGGAAAAGAAGTTTACTAACATCTGGTGTTTGACCCAGCTTATCAGCGCGCGGCACCAGCACTAGAAAGGACTGTGACGTGGCAAGGGCCTGTTCGTGTGTGCATAAAGAAGTCTTGGGTCGATTCCCAACAGGGACTCCTAGAGATGGATGTAGGGTGTGCTGGGGAGGGATTACTTGTCGAGCCGTGAGTCTGATGGATAACACGCTACCCATGGGGCAAGTAGGAGGCAGGCCAGCACCGAGAAGTGTCATGGCACATGTACTGTATGTGAAGAATGATGGGTGTGGAGGGAGTGTTAACTGAACTTGAATGGAACTTGGAAGTTCTGGCTCAAGCTGTGCGTTTCGGTTCTTAGTTTATCAGTATCGAGGCGCCCATCCAGTTAAACCCAGTTCTCCAAAAGTGAAACGCCAGTGCAATTAGTGGGTCACAAACTTTCACAGTGACTTGTCTGGGGACGCCTACCCTCCCATTTGCCATTGCACGGGCCAACACCCTTCCCAACTGCTCTCGTGCAGAGGAAATCCCTGCCCGCAGCTGTACTTGCCTAATGTTTTAGGATAACTACAGCAGTTGTTCATGGGGCAAAGCAACCTTAGGAACATACCTCATGTATTTTTAGCGTCTTTAATGCACTGTAGCAGCTGGAGCCAAGAAGAAAGGTCCTTTCCCATGTGAGCAACCAGCTATCTGCAGGCCACAGCTCGGGTACCGCTAATGCCATCTACCATTCATTGAAGTGTACGAAGGACAGCTAATCCCTTCTAGAAATAAATGGACAAATCCTACCCTGGAGTGACTGCACTGATTTCAATGGAGTTCCAGCAGGGATGAATTTATCCTGATCTTTTTGATCCTTTCCAGCTGACTGGCGTAGCACCCAAGTGAGGGCAAAGCGGGCTGTATGCCATCTTTATGCCTCTGTGCTCCTAGGGCTAGCCAGGGGATAGTTCAACACCTGAAACCAGTTAATGCAGCATCAGGGCTGCTCCAGCATCCCTGAAATGGTGGTAACCCCACGGAGAGACTGCCGGAGTGCAGCAGTGTTCTAGACATGTTTGTTTCTCCTGTGGTCACAACTGCTAAATTCGGGGGGCCAGGCTGGGGTGGCATAGAGCAGGTCTAACCAGCTGTGTGCCAGTCAGGATTCCCCTGGCATGAGGAAATCCCCATAGCTGCCCCATTAGGGCAGCTTTATGGTCTTGTTGCGCCGTAAGATTGGCATCAACAGATCTAGGGTCTGTTCCCATGTCTTTTAGAGCAATAATTTAAATAGAAGCAAAGGTTACAAACTCAGGAATACTTCTCAAGACATCCTGAGCACTTCAGCCCCAAAAAACCTTAAGACGTATATGATTTGATGGGATAATTAAGAAAACATGCCCAGTTTCCTTCAGCGAAACATGTAAGCCATCCCCAAATGCTCATTCATTATGTAGAGATTTTACTACTATGATCCTAATTTTTCACAGCTGTAACCAGAAGACAAAAGGATCTGGGGGGTATAGAGCCTTAAGTAGGAAGGAAGAGGTGTGTGATCAGAAAACCTTTGGCAAGTTAAGAGGATTAAGAAAAGGCCCCAACGTTCTGATTTTAGGTTCTCCGAGTTCAACTAACATCATGGATTAGGTTTGTGTGGTTAAGAGGAAGAAAATACCTCATTAAAACTGAGCGATTGGTTTAACGTTGTTGTAAAACAATGCCCGAAGCAGCTCAGCTGGAACCGTCCTGCTTGCTTAATTCTGCGTCGTTTGCATTTTTGGATTTTTATTTTTCTTGTTGTTGAGGTGACGGATGCTGCTTAAAAAAAATGAAACCAAGCTCAGTGGTTTGAGCAGTGGTCTGCTAAGCCCAGGGCTGTGAGTTCAATTCTTAAGGGGGCCATTTAAGGATATGGGGCAAAAATGGGATTGGTCCTGCTCTGAGCAGGGGGTTGGACTAAAAGATCTCCTGAGGTCCCTTCCAACTCTGAGATTCTATGATTTGATCCCCCACAAAACGACTCTCTTTCACTCGCTTTCAGTCACCCAGGATTGCTCCTGTTTGGGCAGAATCACTGTTCTTTGGCACTAACGATCTCCAGTGAAGATGGATGTGCTTTCAGAGCTATGGAAACTTTTTACGATTGGGTGTGTTCTTATGAGGGAGTATGGCCAAAAGAATACGGCATTTGTGCCAGTTATCAGATAACTTCCTCCCAAAAGGAAAAGGATCTCGATAGCCTTATTCTTTGGGGGAGAATTAACTGGTGCCACAGATACATAAGGAAACATTCTAGCGAGCGTAAACTGTGAACATCAGAGGGAGGGAAGTCCTTATTTAGAGCTAAATTCTGCCATCTTTGCTTGATTCTAACCCCCATTGACATCAATGGGAGTTTTACCTCAGTAGGGATCTCCTGGATTTGACACTGTGCCCGTGTGCGTGACTATGAAATCTGCAGCCACTCCCACTTCTAGTTTCTCTGCCACAGAAATATTATAGCGTGGGCGGCCAACCTGTGGCTCCACATGCGACTCTTCAGAAGTTAATAAGCGGCTCCTTGTACAGGCACCGACTCCGGGGCTGGAGCTACAGGTGCCAACTTTCCAATGGGCTCGGGGGGTGCTCACTGCTCAACTCCCTGGCTCTCCCACAGGCCCTGCCCCCACTCCACTCCTTCCCACCCCCTCCTCTGGCTCTGCAGTGCCCTCGCTCCTCCTCCCCCAAATCCTGCTGCACCCCACAAGACAGCTGATCAGGAGGTGCGAGGAGGGAGGGGGAGGCACTGATTGCCGGTGGGCGTGAGGCACTGGGAGCAGGATGGGAGAGCTGAGGAGGGGCTGCTGATGTATTACTGTGGCTCTTTGGCAATGTACATTGGTAAATTCTGGCTCCTTCTTAGGCTCAGGTTGGCACCCCTGTATTACAGACTTGACAAACCTCTTCTACCTTTACCACAGAAGTTGGGCCCATGTCTGTCCATATAATACATTTATAGTGCCTCTGTTACTGTGCAGTCCAGGTGTACTGTGCAGAGATAAAATTAGAAGCTGGAGGTCTGTCGCTTCCCACCAGCACTGATTTTATCATTTTCCCTCTTGAGGGAGGTTGGCTCTTAATTGTTCCCTTGGCTAGATATTCCCAGCTAGTTCTGGGGATGGATTTATTAGAAGTTCCTATATTATGTTGGACAGAGTTAATATCTGGGAAGGTGGGGAGGAGTCGTTAGCTCATGTAAATACCATTTAAAGGCGCAACCCCCCCACCAGCGGAACCATTCTCACAGGAGGAAAATGAATCTTTTCACCAGCCACTCACAATTTATCACTGATCTTTAGACAGCTCTGAGGCAGCAGTCGCAGATGGTGATTAGAGGACTTTAGGACTGAGTGGAGAAGGGGACTGGGATCAGACCAGAAGGAAAAGAGGCTAGAGAACATTAACTGTATAGTGAGTAAGCAATCGGGGAACTGTGAGGTCATAAATAAGAACCAAGGCCTCATATTTTACCCCACTCTGCTAGGAAATGACTTGAGAATGCTAGATCTGCCTAGCGGCAGTTGAATATCCGTGCAGTTACGCGTCCTATGATTTAAAACTCTCGGCTAACTTGTTAAGGTTTATCTGCTCTAGAAAGGAAACAGAATGTCTAGACAGGCCTGGCTTGAGCAGGTGCAAGTCCCCTGGGCTTTAGCCAGGGCTGAATTTGACCCACAGCGATTATATTTCAAGACTGTTCTAATGTGCACCAGGAACCTCTTTGGTTTAGAAGGTTTGCATTGAAAGGAGCACGCTACATTCTTGATGGCAAGGAGTGCCCTTGCTTCCAGTCAAGTCAGTGGCCAGCCTTCCTCTTATGTTAATAGGAAGTGGAGTGGGCCCAGTACTCCAAGGCAGGCCATGTTTCCACGGAAGCCATCATGCTGTTGCCATGGATGCCTTTTGTTGGACATTCCACCCCACCAGGCAGGTTTCTCCTTTCCATATTGAAAGCAGACCAGTTTCTTTAAGAGCGGCACTCTCACGCCAATGGAAAAAATGTCACTAAAAATACAGCATTCTGGAAAGTAGCAAAAGTGGCTTCCAAAAAAAAAAAAATCCCTTGCTAAAAAGAACAAAACAACCCCGTCTAGACATCTGCACGAGGTGGATGCAGTAACAACCAAAGGGAATAAATTACACTGTGGTTAGGGGGAGAATTTGACTCTCCTGATTGTAAGACAAAAGAAACCAAATTCCCGGTTGTGGAAAGCGGTGTTTGAGGTTACACTAGGCTAGGGCAGGTCCTTTTCATCTCATTTGTGCTGGAAGCAGCAGAGTTATAGCACTTGGGCTGGCTGCAAGTCCAACGCAGGACCACCCGCAACTCCCCATGCAAAGCTCTGACATTGAAGTGAATAGTGTTAGCTGGCAACCCTTCTGCTATTCCACTGAACAAGCTGAGACAGCGCAAGCTTCCCCAGCACTGCTCTGGCAATGTCTCTCAAACGCCTCTAGCAGGGAGAGCAATAAACCTCTATGACCTTCCAGACTTCCCTTTCCCCACCAAAACTGCCCCCAGAGGTGCCAATCTACGTCACTTGTGATGGTGGTTTTAAAAACCACCAAGCCGGTTCTTTTGGGCCCTAGCAAAAGTGAAGATCATTCCCAGCCATCATTCCATTACAGTTTGGGGATTTAAGGAAAATTTTATCACAGCACCTGAAGAGTGTATAAACAAACAGAAAGAAATGTTAGTCTTTAAAGTGCCACAAGGAATTCTCGTTGTTTTTGCTGATACGGACTAACACTGCTACCCCTCTGAAACCTGACTACAAGTCTTGTTGCTCTTCTTCACAGCTCCATAAATCCATGCTCTGGATCTCAGCCCTGAGGTGAAAACTCTGAGCTTCATTGATCAGCCATGGAGGACTGACCAGAGTCCTGATCCAGTATGCACTGGGTTTAGTGTAAGATTCTCTGGGGTGGGAATTACTGTGGTTGTTACAAAATCCTGGTGAGGACTCTTCAGGGGTTGGTCCCCAAACCCTTACTAACTTGTCAGATGGGTTCAGCATCTTGTCAGTCCTTCAGATTAAATACAAGGAAGTAGATGTCCAGAAATTTTCTATAGAGTAGGTTTGGAACACGCTTCTTCTTTCAAAGTCTGTTGCAGCATAGACCTGACTGTTTCAAGCCATGGCAAATCACATTTGTTTCTTCAGGATGTCTCTTGATGGTGGGTGATACAGTTATAGGGGATTTGGCTTATCCTGCTACTTGTTTCAGGCAATATAGAGTTCATTGCTTTTTAATTTTTTTTATAGTGACCAGATGCCACAGGGATGTGTATCAGAGAAATGCACCTGTAAATGATCATCTATGTGCTATAAACTGTAATGCCTGGAGATCTGTAAATATGCCCTGCGTCAATGAAATATGACAACACACCACTTGAAAAGGAGCTTTTTGGGTTTTTTAAGCACTGTTCAAACACTAAACGCCCCTGCGAGGTATGTAAGACTGAATCATACACAACCACAAACTAGACTCACTGTGTCAGCCACACAGAACAATGCAAGCAGAACAAGGATAAAGACGGAAAATCAAAGAGGGCTGATCCGTATGAACAGTTAATAAAAGGCTTCATGCTATTTCTGTACCACCTGATCTGTATCCTCCTCCCAAGATCCTTTTGATGTGTGTTTTTCATGGTAATTTCCTAATCGATGTGAAATTCATCCTCGTTTTATGGTTTGGAATGGGGTGGGTTTTAGGCAAATAAAAGAGGGATACAGAGCATTGAAAGATTCTTCTGCTCTTTATCAACTGTTTCTTTCAAGTATTAAACATGTTTCCCCCCTCCCGCTTTTACTTCTATAATTGTGGAATCTGCCATAGTGCTGTTTACTAATTAAAAACGTAGTTGGTCAAGAATAAGCATATTGTCTTTGCTGTGGTTTGATCTATTGTTATCAGTGCTCCATGTTACAGATGAGATCAAAGACTTTAATTTATGATGGGTGGCTGGGTCAAGTTCAGTCGTCTGAAGCAAGTGCTGGGAAATAAGAATGGTTGAACAATAATGTAGAAGCAACTCAAACACCAAGCCTTTCCTTATAAATACTACAGTCCCTCATTCTCTGCTTTTGATTCAAGGATCTAAGTGGTCATCCTGGATACAAAAGTATGAGGACAGCTGGATGTAGTCTATTAACCCCCACTCTCCTCATCCAGCCCAATATCCCCTGGGGATAATAAAACACCAAAGGAATCCACGGCTGAAGATAAAGGAGTCGTTCTGGGAGCATGAGCGCATATTTCAAACAGTCTGATTCACAAGTTTGCCTTCTGTCTGTGTGTGTGTTGCACTTTCCCTACTGTGTTCTTCATGTGATTTCAAAATGTCCTAGCCCTGTGCTCATAGTGACTGACTCTTAATTAAGATTGTAAGCTGATGCTGTTAACCGTAGTCACATCATCATAAGAAAGGGGGAGGGGGAGAAAAACTGTATTTATTGGGTCTGCTTATGGTCTCCAGACACAATATTTTCCTTGAACTCCTCTCAAAGAGGAGCGGGTTGGATTATTTCCATTCCATCTTTATTCATTACACAGCCATGTGCAACATAGTTACAAAACCAAGACCGAGAGCTGCCTCTCCCTAACGCCTCTGGGAACCATGCTGACTGAAATGACGCGGGGATACTTGGGATGTTCTCGTGTGTGAGGGTTTGTGTGCGGACACATCGTTAATATAACTGTATATATGGGGTATTCTTCCCCATACCTCTGTCCCTCTTTAGATTACGAACAGTTCTGGGTAGGAACTTGATTTCCTGATTTTCTGTTTGAAAACTTCTTGTGGGCTAGTCTATGAGGCAATGTAGTTCGGTGGCTAAGACATTGCTCAGGGACTCAGAACTAGCTCCTGGGAACCAGAACCTAGCTCTCCTATCTTTGAACCTCTGTGTGACCTTGGGCAAGTCCACTTCACTTCTCTGTGCCTCCATTTCCCCTCCTACCCTTTGTCTGGCCTGTCTAATTAGACTGTCACCATGAGTTTCTACAGTGCCTGATCCCAGCTGAGGCCTCCAGGTGCTACCATAAAACAAATAATAACTGGGACACCGAAGGGCGAATACAGAGCCTCACCAACCCATGAGGATTACTGGAGAGATTGTGGCCCTCTCCTAGGCCTGCTTTGTATGCATAGAAAACAAGCCGTCTGCTCCATCCTAATGCACTGATTACCCCTGGTATACTGGTTCCATTCCATGGCCCAGTTGGAGAGGAAGTGGGACTGTGGCAATAGCTCCTCAGGAAAGTACCAGGACCAAGCCAGACCTGGTGCTTGTCTGCTGTTATGAGAGGCCCTTGGGCACACTGACACAGGGAGACTTCTTCCATATATCTCTCCCGTACAGTGGGGCAAGGACCATTATGAACTGGCAGAATGGGTGCCCCAACACATCAGCTCTGGTCATTGCTCAGCGGCTCTAGCCGCAGTGGTATTTGTGGTAGGGATGAGTTTATTAATTAGAATGATTATGGAAGCATTTCACCGATGTCCATCACGATCACCCCCACGTGGCTGTTTAAATAAGGCTCATGTTTGGAACCTGCCCCAAAATACCAAATTTGTCTTCTCCAAGTTTTGGAAAAGTTCCAGACAACATTTTCCCTTCTATTGTTTTTCACGTGTCTCTGCAGTTCTTGCTTCCAGCTGGGACTGGATGTGTCAAAACAACCCCGGAAAAATGACTCTTGAGAGATTTCTGACTGGACGGGGGGAAAAAACAAGTGTGAGAAATCCCAGAGAAAAGTGAGCGATGATGAAATTTCCATCTCCATTTTGTGAGTTCACCCCGCCAGATTTTCATCTTGATGTCTAATTGTTGGACCCCCAATGTGTGTTTGGTTTTGTATCATGCCCGACTAGTTTGGCACAGGATAATTCCTGAGCTGAGAGAGGTGCTACAAGGTGGCGAGTGGATTTGCATTTGCTGGGTTTGGGTGGGTGTTTTTTTTTTTTGCTTATACCCATGGCAAACTGTGCCCAGTGCTAAAGAGCTGGAGAGTTCACCCACTGTGCTAGATTAACATCATAGTTCAGGAATATTGTTTGTCATAGTCAGGTAATGGCCCTGGTGAAATAACACTGAACCTCCTGTAACTTGCTCCTTTGCATGGACAAATGTTGCCACCGCATGACACTGGACATCGTCAGGCTATTACTATTATTATTATTATTATTTATTATACTTTTTATTTGTATTATCATAGCATCTAGGAATTTCAGTGTTGGATCAGGACTCCTGTACAAACACAGACAAGAGAGACAGTCCCTGCCCTCAAACGTTTCCAGCGGAAGGCCTAGTCTACAGTTAAAAATTAGATTGAGTTAGTTACATAGCTCGGGGTTGGGGAAAATGTTGTGCCCTGAGCACCATAGCTGGGTTGACCTAATCCCCAGTATAGATGCTAGCTACAGTATCTCAGAGAGGTGGTTTAACTACAGCGATGGAAAATCCCCTTCCATTGATGTAGGAACTCTGTACGTGCCACTGTTGCAGCTGTAGTATAGAGTGGACATGGCCTAAGAATGCTCGAAAGCTTACAATCTGTCCGCTGAAGCCTCGCTTACTAAGCATGTAGCAGATATAAGCCCTAATACTACAGCAGCTGATGATGAATCCCCCATAGTTCAGCTGTAAGGGGCCCTTGGCCTTTGGAAATGGTAGCTGAGAAGATCCTGTAACCTGATACAGGCAGGAGCAAGGAGCACACAGAAAGATACAATGGCTGCAACTGTGGGAAAGGCTTTATTAGCAATAACCCAGGAGTGACACAGGAGTATCAGCAGTACTTCCACATGTATCAACACTTTCACAATTGAACGATTTCAGGGCCTGTCAACGTATCTTCCCCTCTCTTAGCAACTATTTTTTTTTAATACTGAAGAACCCCAAGTCTATAAAGTTTAACTGTGGACAGTGCTGGCTACCTGAACCACTGAGCCAGCTGAGAAGATGTATAGGTGCTTCTCTGATTTCACTCTGCTTCTTGCTCTTCTGGATCTCCATTTTCCCTTTAGACCACCACTCCTTCTCCTTAATCCTCGGCTTAGC
Source organism: Dermatemys mawii (assembly GCA_007922305.1). Taxonomy (NCBI): domain Eukaryota; kingdom Metazoa; phylum Chordata; order Testudines; family Dermatemydidae; genus Dermatemys; species Dermatemys mawii. The sequence continues at coordinate 6,991,994 of ML677366.1, read as the reverse complement.
ATTTTTCTGCATTGGCCTCTTCTTCCTTCTCTTCAGCTGCAGGACTGCCCCTTTTTATCTCCTCCTCTTTCTTTGCCTTGCTTTTCCCACCCTCCTAGCGCACAGTTCCTCCTTAGTGACTGGTTTCCAGTTCCAGGTTCCTTGACAAATAGTCGATCCATCTTCTGCAAGATCAGGTTTGTCAATGATCTTTCTGAATTTCTCACAACAGTCTTGAACTTTAGGTTCCATGCACCATTAGGTATCAGCTGAGGTGCTGCTTGTTGTTTTTGTAGCTGGGAGTATTTGTTCTGCAGTGCAGTGTGGATGCTTACAGGTAATGGAATCCACGACCTTCCTTTTCCATCACTTCCTGCGAATTCCTTCCAGCTACAATGTCTATATTAGAGATTGGCCAAATGGCTCAGAGAAAATAAGACGTTCATGCTGTCTTGGCCTGTGGCTTGGGGGTCATGATCCCAAACCTTTCCAGAATTTGAAAAAAGATACATTAGGTTTTATTTTTCACTCCTCTGAGTTTCTCCCAATTTCATCCATAAGCAACTACTGCAACATTGCAAGGGAGGTTGCTATTACAGTATTTCTGGCCTGACTGGAAGCCATAAGTATCAGATATCTTACAAAAGAGCATGTCCTTGTAAAATTTCCAACCCAACAGTATACAGCCAAGAAATTCATAGTTTGGATAAGCTTCATAGACACCTATGAACGCTGGGTTGTTTATTCAAACCCAAACCTCAGAACTTTAAAGTTCTCCCATTACTCTTCTCTCTGCCACTCATCTTTAAAGTTCACAAAGGAGAACAGATGCAGAGCACTTTCTGATGACCAGGTGGATGCTACAGTATGTTTCTGAGTTACATGTCATGATGCCTTCATTCTTTAGAAGGAAAACCTAAAGCTCTTATTACTAATAACTTTGCAATGTATCATTTTGGAAATCAGTCTTGATTTTCAGTTTACTGAATAGAGCTATCTAAAGTGATCAACTAGAAAACATTCAGTGGCAATTATGAGAAATCTTTTTAAAAATTCACTGCCTGCTATTGGTATGTAAAGAAAGCAAAAGTTTTTCTTTGTCTCTCTTGTCTTTTATAAACTAAAACTCCCCCTTTTGGGAGGCAGTGGTGACCTCTAAGAACCAATATTTACATGTAGTCATTTAACTTTGTGTTTATAGAAACCAGAATTAAAAGTTGATAATTGCCAGAAAATTATACTGGGGGATCCATAGCCAGATCTGAAAAAAGAAGAAGGACTTGAAAGCTCAGGGTTTTTTTTCTTTGTTTCTGTTGACTGGTATATACAGTAAAATGTTCAGATCCTGAGATGACTCATCAAATGTGCAGATGGTGATTTTCCCTCCAGGCCTACTGAATTAATTGAGTAGGGAGAGATCCTACATATTCTCTCATCCAGTGCTGGGTCCCATTCCCGTTTCAGCACCAGAGGGTGTGTGAAAACCTCTCCAAGAGGCTTAGCTGCCAGATCGTTGGGTTTTCCAGTCAATGTCTTTTTTTTCCAGTCAACGTCTTTGGGAAACTTGCTGTGCTTTGACCCAGCATGTATAAAGCAACCTCACTTAGAGGCCTGCTGTGACGGTTGAAGCCACAACCAGGAGAGGGACAGAGGCATGTGGGTCTCAAACTGTGGGTCAGGACCCCAAAGTGAGTCATGACTCTGTTTGAATGGGGTCTCCCAGGCTGGATTAGACTTGCTAGGATCTGGGGCCAAATCCCGAGCCCCATCATCTGGGGCCAAAGTCCCATGGGACAGGGCCAAAGCCAAAGCTTGAGAGCTTTAGTCTTAGGCAACAGGTGTGAGGTTATAGGCCCCCAGCTTGGCCCCCTCAGAGTGACAGAGTTCAGGTCCATTCCTTGGATCATCCTAGTAGCCCTTCTGTGCACCTGTTCCGGTTTGAATTCATCTTCCTTAAACATGAGAGACCAGAATTGCACACAGTATTCCAGATAAGGTTTCACCAGTGCGTTGTATAATGGTACTAACACTTCCCTGTCTCTACTGGAAATACCTTGCCCGATGCATCCTAGCACTGCAATAGCCTTTTTTCACAGCCACATCACATTGGCGGCTCACAGTCATCCTGTGATCAACCAATATGCTCAGGTCTTTCTCCTTCTCTGTTGTGTCCAGCTAATAAGTCCCCAGCTTATAGCAAAAATTCTTACCGTTAGTCCCTAAATACACGATCTTGCACTTTGTATTATGAAATCTCATCCCATTTCTATTACTCCAAAGGCATCCAGATCTTCTTGTACGATATTCTGGTCCTCTTCCATATTGGCAATACCTCCGAACTTTGTGTCATCTGCAAATTTTATTAGCACACTCCCACTTTTTGTGCCCAGGTCAGTAATAAAAATGTCAAATAAGATTGGTCCCAAGACCGATCCCTCAGGAACTCCACTAGTAACATCCCTCCAGCCTGACGGTTCACCTTTCAGTTTGACCTGTAGTTGTGTCCCCTTTAACCAGTGCCTTGTCCTCCTTTCAGTTCTGATGTTAGTCCCCATTGGCTCTGTTACAAGCAGAAAATAGGTCTTAATCTGAAAATACTGTAGGACATTTCTTGGAGATCACTGTGCAAGTAAGATTTTTGCTTTTTGGGTGTGTTTAAATGGAATAGTCCATCTTTTATCTTGGCAGAAAGCCATGCTGTCGTGGTGATTACAATTATCCTAAGGTGGGGCTTATACGTCCCTTCCCAAACCCTATTTTCATTGACTTTTACATTCCTCAGCAAGTTATCCAGGAGGCTGAAGTGTCTCAGGCTTCTTAACCCAGAAGCAGTTTTTGTTTTTAAAGTTTCATAAATGTCCGTTCGTTGCTCATAAGCTCATATATATTTCCATTTAAGTACCGCGGAGTGAATAAAAACATATGCCTATGTGGCAACCAGACTGCAGCATGTAGCTCATCAGAGGTCATTTCAGCGGATGGTTGTAACCCAATTACCTTGGCTGTCTTATGTGTCGGCTTCTTATTTTGGTGTTTAGTTGGGAGTTTAGCTCTTTTGAAAATCTGTCCCTGATTGTGGGTGCTGACTGCGGAGCCTTTCTGGGAATTCTGGCCCCTATGTGTATTCACAGTGACAGCCTGGCTGTGTAAAGCTTCTTCGTGGTTTGGAAACAGATGTGAGTTTGTAACAACATGCACTTAGTTATACGTGCACATTTATTTGTCTTTGTTGGAATCTTTACCGTAAAACTCAGTTTAAAAAAAAAAAGATCTCTGTAGTACAAAGCTCTCTGGAAATAACAATAAACAGCCTTTATGGGCTGGAAGACACATTTTAATATCATCGTTCCTGCTCAGAAAAGAGTCGCGGAACCATATGGAATACGAAGGGGGTATCGAATCAAATAGCGGTGGTCCACATGCCAAGCAAGCTTCCCCACTCTGGTTATTGTGGGCAGGAGAAAGGAAAGCTGCACTCTGTCTCTGTAATGAACTCTGACTGTCCAGGAAAGCATTTATTTTGCAAAATTAAAAAAGTTGGGGGCGCACGGTGGAGGGAGTCGATGGATCTGTTTATAGCTGTGCAAAACCTGAAAAAAAAAAAAAGGCAGAGAAGTTAGTGCTTACATCTGCTGCTTTGCGCTCCTGGAGTGAAACCATTCACAGGATATTAATCCAAAATCCAGGTGATGGGTGGTTATTTTTAATTTTTTTAAAAAATAGAATAGGCTAGAGTTAGAGCATTTTAGACACATTCCCCTCGTATATAGACCTGACCATACGAGATCACCCATCGCCACTAAGGTCTGTCAAGCCAAGTCAGCCCATCAATTAAATTAACAAATTAAAAAAAACGTTCTCCCACTGACAAGAGTGCATCCATCTACTACTCATGCACTCCAGAGTGCAGGGAATTTCTGCCATGGTTTCCTTGTGCTCGTGGAGTGGAAGGTAAAGGAATATGGTAGCTCAGCCAGAAATGTAACATGCCGGAGGTTTTGTAGTTTAAGGCACTAAAGTGGAAGGGAAGGGCTTGGGGCTCTTCCACAGACTGCCTGTGTGATCCTGAACAAATCCTGTAGAGCAGTGGTTCCCCAACTGGGGTTTGTGAACCCCTGGGGGGGTTGCGAAATGTTACAGGGAGTTCTTGGGGGGAAAAAAATCCTCAACGGCAGACAGAGTTGTCCCTGGAGACCCCAGGCAGCACAGGGCCAGCAGCCTGGAGCCCCTGGACTTCCAAGAGCTAAGCAGATCAAAGCAAGCATCTCTATCCCACTGAGGAGATTTAAACTTCAAGACTCCTCATAGGAAATGGAAAGGGAGGTGGATATTTTTTGCTGATTTTAAAATTAAATAGGCAGCTAGTATTGTTTTTAAAATTATTATGAGGAACAAGCTTAAGCTTTGTTGTAAAGTGTGGTGTTTGCCTGGACTGCTCAAGACCTGAATGTTTGTGTAAAAAGAACTCTTTGAGTTGGGTTCTTAAATACCTTCATGCTGTTTCACATCTGATACTCCTCGATGAAACATAAGAGCCTTGATGAAACAGGCTTATTCAAAGTGATGCAGCTATGAAAGTGAGATCTTGGAAGAGTGGTGCCATTTTCATAATCTAATAAAAATACTGTAATGATTAATAATAATAGTGTGTAATAAACATGTCATAAAAACAAATGTTATATCTCCAAGATCACTGCTTTTATAATTTATACTCTGGTAAAGGAGAAAATCCCTGGAAATATTCATTTTAGGAAGGGAGTTCGCAAGACTTGGCATTTTAGTGAAAGGGATTCACAGGTTGTTAAAGTTTGGGAACCATTGATCTAGAGTTACCCTGGGTTTGAGGCTAGACGAAGAATCCTGCCTGTCTTGTTGCTGTCTGTGATCTAGCAGAGTCAATAGAGTCAAAGCCTTGCTCCCTCCCTTACCATCCTCCCCTGAGCACTGTCACTGGGAGTGTGTCTGGCCATGCCTCCTCTTCCAAATCAAGGGGGGTTCCAGCTGGGGTGACCAGATGTCCCAATTTTATAGGGACAGTCCCGATTTTTAGGTCTTTTTCTTATACAGGCTCCTATTACCCACCACCTCTTGTCCTGATTTTTCACACTTGCTGTTTGGTAAGCCTAGTTCCAGCTCAAGACCCTCCCATCTCTCACAGCTCTGACAGGATGGCACGAGGAGAGAAGCAGTCTCTCTGGTTGGAAGGATTTGTGGTAACCAGTGTGATCCCAACATTGGGGATAGCCTAAGATTTAGCACATAAGAACGGCCATACTGGGTCAGACCAAAGGTCCAGCTAGCCCAATATCCTGTCTTCTGACAGTGGCCAGTGCCAGGTGTCCCAGAGGGACTTAGACTAGGACTGAGGTGTGGCAGAAGGGGTTAAACTTCTGAGAATCAGGACTTCAGTTGCTTTTCTGGTTCTGTGTATCTTTGGGCAACTTGCGTAACCTCCTTGTGCTTCAGCTTACTCCTTCTGAAAACTGAGATAACAATTCTTACCTCATTAACATGGGCATGCTTAGAGAGAAGGTGCCATAGGCAGATGGATCATTATTGCTAATGTAGGGACATGGAATGAGCTGTGGTCTGGAAAATGCTGTCTCAAGCCGGCCAGCTGTCTCTGAATTGGAGAAGTGCATGTTCCTTCTCCTTTATGTATTTTTTTAATGTGTATTGATCTTGTACATTATTAAAATTGATTACCTCCTTCATTTATTTCCTCTCCAACTGCTTAGATTCTGGATTCAATTATTCTGGGTTTCTTTCTTTCTTCCTTTTTTTTTTGAAATCTAGGTTCAGCTGATACAAGAGAAATAATATCCAATCTGTATTTCTTAAGGTACATAACCAGTTTGTCAGGCTGTTGGCACAAAAGAATTGTTTTATTGTCAGGGCATGTAAATAAGAACAAGAAGTCTAAGTATTGGCATATGTTGGTGGTTGGCCAAAAAGGTTTGTAAACAATACATTTTCTATTCAGTCCAGAAACCTCATACTCCGTTATTTCTCATTTAATGCAATTGGCAAATACCCATGTCACCATCTAATTCTGACTATAGTTCAACTTTTTTCTTTTAAACCTAATCCTCATTATAGTTGTAAACATGTGTTTCATTTGGCCTGGTGCTCTTACGCGAAAGTGATCAAGACATTCTATAGCTTACACCAGAAAACAAATTAGAGAGAAAGAGAGATAACATATATATGTATGTATATAATATACATCTCTCTCTCTCTCTCTCTCTCTCTCTCTCTCTTATTGGGAACCATTTCGTTCGTCCTTTTTTTTTTTATAAAAATGAAAATCCGCGTCATCATTTATAAGCGGGCATATCCCTGTGGGACTTTTGCACTCCAGTGGTTAATTTATTTCCTGCTCTGGATCTTTCTTTATGGTGATATGGGACAACCAGGGTAAAAAACGAATGAAAGAAGGAGCTACTCCTGCAAACCCTTGGACCAGTGTAGGTGTGTGAGTGTTTATGCACATGTGTGTTGTATCAGGATCACTCTGCCTGTGTGGAGAATCTTCATTTGATCCATCTTTTTCTAATTGTTTAAAAATACATTTTTTTACATTATCTGCAGTACTGTTATTGGGGAGTTGCTGTGTGTTTACTTATCTGTAACACAACTTGATTCCTTTTATTCACCTAGGCCAGGCCTGCACAACTCGGAAAGCAGTGAGGGCCATATTACTGCAAAAAACCCAGCTGTGGGCCGAAAAGCCCCGCCCTCGCCCTGCCCTCATCCACTTCCCCCCACTCCACCGCTTGGCTTGCCCCACCCCTACTTATCCCCCGCGGGCTGCACAGTGAGCCCCTGCGGGCCGCGTGTGACCCCCGGGCCACATGTTGTGCAGGCCTGATCTAGGCCAAGATTTTCAAAGGTGACTTGTGATTGTAGGCGCTTCCATTTTGTGGCAACATCCTGAGATATCTTGGAAGGCTGAGGCACGGGAACAATTTTTATAGTGGAGGTGCTGAATGCCACTAAACAAAATGGCAAATGATGTTTCAGATGGAAGCCATGCATTTGTTTGCTGCTATTATTATTTCAATCCAAGGGCCCCTGCAGCACCCCGCACACTTAGTTCCAGCACCCTTCTTAGAGAGACCCTATTTCAAAAAAAATCCCTCTGAAAATCGGGATGCTTTAAGAGGTCTCAAACTGAGCACCTCAAATCGCTAGTCACTTTTGGAAAATCTTGGTCATCATTTTTTGGATGAGTTTAGAATTCATGTGGCCAAATTCATCTCTGATTGAACTCCTCTGGCCTCAGTAGAGTTATAAGGAACCAGTCACGGCTGAAGTATTTTGCTTATCAAAATGAACAGGAACTACACAAGACAGGTAATACCTAGAGATGAGGTATGGATGCTCTGCAGTAATTAGGACCTGATTCCATGAGTGCCATCCATTCCTACTGCTTTCCATGTGGATGGAGGGCATTTTCAGCTCTTTGCAGGCAACAGAATCACCTGCACCTTTTGAAGACCATGGAATGTTTACCATTGACTTCAGCTGGAGCCGTACTGCATCCACAGCATTTCTGCAGTATCTTCCATTCAAACTTTCCCCATGCAGTTAAAGTACCGATCTATTGAGATTCGGACTCACAATGCCAAGGGGAGTTGTTGCGTGCTCAGCGGCCCTTCAGACCAACCCCCTGGGATAAAAAGTAAAATGGGAGCAGATGGAAGGAGAGAAGTGAAGGGTTCAAAGCGATGGAGAAAAGCTGGCTTTACAGCTGTGGTTGAAGCTGCAGTGGAGAGTTGCTCCTCTTCTCCTCAGTCTGGGGCAGCTAGAGGACTACGTTAGCAGACACATGCGCTGTGGACAGCTTCCAGCTTCCATTTGGCGACTCAGCTGGAAAAATGAAAATGACTAAGCCATCAGTTTGGTGGGTTTTGTTGTAAATAGACTCCCCCGGTCCCCCCTGCTGTCTGCTACAGTGTGGAATTCTCATTTGCGTGAGTCCACAACAGCACCTTTTCCCTTATAGCTGATTCTGGCCTTGAGGCGAAAAGTCTTCAGAATACGGCAAAACTAAACCGCATGTTACCATTCTCCATCCATCCCAACCTTGTGAGCCAAATTCGTCCTTGGCAACATCACTGGGGTAAGTTTGCCCTCTTTTGGCCTCGTCTACACTAGCATTTCACTACATCCAGTATGGTTCTAGCCATGTGGGAACACTCATGTAGACTGGTCCACATCATTTTTACCCACCTTTTTATCTGCTTTGATATGTGTCCATATTGCAAAACCGATTACTACTATAATACTAACTGGCAGTCTTGTAGATGACATAGTAGCTAAAACACCACGTATCTGATCTACATTCGCATTCCTACTGCTGGTACAGCTGCGCCAGTGGTTACTGCTACAGTGGGAAATCTGATAAAAAAATGCTCATGTAGAACCAGCCTTTCTGCCTGCCTGTTAATTGCTTTGATTGGTGTGGGTAACACACATTTAACAGCTGGTGATTGGGTTAGGGTTTGTCTGTTGCAAAAGAAAAATAGAGTTCACCACAAAGCATTTTCCTGTATTAAAATATACAACTGGGCCACAAGTATTTTCCTGCATTCATATATACCACTGAGTCACAGATTGTCTTCCTGTGTTTTAATAAATCACAAATTAAATCCACACATCTCTAATCATTATCACCCTATTATCCTTTCTGTTTTTTTCTGTTTTCTCAGCAAGTAGCAGTAAACCCCAGGCTCTTTACCAAACATATGGTTTATATCCTTATATAAGAAGGGAAAGTTATTTTCAATAATTAAAAAAAAAATTGGTTGTTTTTTTCTTTTATTAAAATCTAATTCATCTGCAAAAAATCAATTCTCAAAGACGCTTTTTGACTGACAGTTATACAAACCCAGACTTTGCTTCAAGAAAGAAATGGAATAATCTAGTTCAAACTGGATTGGAAACCCCTGTTTTGGAGTTCATATAAGCTTGACTAGTACAGCTGAATTATGCTTTAGCATTTCTCAATTCCAACGTATAGCCAAATCTTTAGCACAACAAACATCGCATCAGTTGCCAGATATTAATTTGCTCATCAAAAATTCTTTTGAGGATTGTCCAGGAATCTGCTTGCACCTTTGTTCTTAACTACCAATATATTGCTTCTTAACCACAGTTTATGAAGGTAACTTGGCTTGCAATCTGGACTGGTAATGGGGAGGTGAGCGTAACAGCGCTAGGTTGTAGGTTCAAGGTGATGAAAAGCCTTTGCTGCCTTATGGTTATTGGTGACGTGTGCATATCGCAATATCCACCATTGTACTTGGCACTAATTGGCAACCTTATTGGTAATCTCAGCAGAGAGGCCAAGAACGGAATGAGCCATGGAGATTGAGACTGGAGGAGGTCCGGCTAGATCCTGGTTGAGTCCTATTGGCAGAGAGCATGTGGAGAGCTTGCACTGCCACTGCTGCATGGGTGCTCTGGGGATAAATCCAGGACTTTGGGCTCTCGGGCTGTCAGTGTGATGCTTCCAGGAGCACTGAATCCAGATGTAAATGTAAAGGGAGAAAATGTGCTCCCCTCTGAAAGTTGGCCTGCCGGATTCTAGCCCAGGGCTTGTCGAAAGCCAAGTTTAATTATAAATTAGCGTGGCTACTTTTAAGGACATGTGATTAACTCTGCATGACCTGGGGCATGTGCTTCAGTGTCCACGTTTGTTAAAAAGAGATAATAATACTGCACTTCACCATATCTGCCTGATGGGAGTTAATCAATAAGGACCCCATACAACCCACACTGGAGTCAGGGGGAGTTTGTCCATTGCCTTCAATGAGCGCTGGATTGGGCCTTTACTGTTTTACAAAGCCTTTGAGAACTTTATCTGGAGTCAAACCATTTGGCCTAGTGCCAGCACTTGGTAATTCTCAAGAGCCAGGATACTTACATTGGGGTATAAAGAACCCTACCCGTAAAGTGTGTCAAGGTAAGGGTCAAGTGCAGCTGCAGCCTTGCACTGAGGCTCATACAGAGTCTGAAATGGGACAAGGAGGAATAGGAGGCTGTTGTTTGCTCTCCCTCTCCCCTGGCTTGTGGGACAGGACTGGTGCACAAGTAGTAATAGGTGGCATCCCACAGAGGGATGTGGTTTGAGCATCCATCCCTGGCCTACTAGCGAGCTCTGTGATGATTCCCATCATTTTAAGGCGTGATGCCACTCATCATCACCCCCCGATGCCTAAAAGACACATTGAGCCAGAAAGCGTCTTCGGATGAAGATCTCAACTGGCTCCGAACTCAGGAGGCTTGGCAGGACTGGCATGTTCTGACTATCCCCCTCCGAGCGTAGCTGGAAAATGAAATATTAGAACCTAAAACATCTTGGACAAGTGAACTTATCTTTCATTGGCTCTAGGAACAAATCCAATCATGACCCATGAGCCAGGTTATTAATGCTTTCAGGGGTTTAGTATCCCCCTGTATTTGCTAATACATTTGTTATACTGTTTCCTGTATATTGTTTATTGCTCTCCGGGGGACATAAAAATGTTTTCTCCATCCACATCTCAGTTCTTACATCTTTTTCTATCATTAACTGTGGATATTGTGGTGTTTGTGTATTACGAGGGCTTTTTTTTAATATGAAGTTTCAAGACTTTGGAAGGGGGTGGGGAGGAACCTCTTTCTTCCTTGGCCTGAGTCCATTGGAGCCCCCTCTGCATTTCAAATGGTTCTGTTTTCTTTGCTGCAGGGCTGATCTATACCGAACTAGCTGTTGTGTTTGCAGTAACGTATATTTCCTTTAGCAGCACAAGTAGCAAAGCCCTCAAGACGTCCATGTTAAAACCCAGTGAAAATCCAATGTTTCATTTCCCCTTTCTTTGGTTGTGTTTTAGGAATGTTTGCAAGGAACAGTGCTTCACAGTCAAGGCTTTCCGTAATCAAGAGCTGACATTGACACTGCTTTTAAAATCATTCATGCTTTTCAGGTGTCCAGCTTCCAAACTACTTAGGGCACAAGGGGAAATGTAAACATTGTTCTGTTATTCAACCTGCTACACAAGAGCATTGAGTTTGACAAGGCTCCAGGTACTCCTATGTTCCGTTTTCACCTAGATTAGACACTGATATCCTTCCCCAGTGACACACAATCTGCCAGGCTTGTTTTCAGTCTAACAATTGGCCACTGTACATGTTAGTTAGGCTTCAAGCCTAGCCTGCTGGGGCTGAATCCAGGCACTTCCCAGTCCTTTTCTCAGGATTCAGAGCTCTAGCACGTATCTATTAAATGTGAATTGAGATAAATGGAAACGCTGTGTTTATTTAGCTGCGCACATATGTTTTTTGGCCTCCGATGTTCTTTTAAATCTTCCATCGAAAGCCTGTCTAGCTGGTGCCATCTTTGCTTAGTCATCATAAGAAGCTTAAATGGTTTTGAGGTTTTGAATACCCTTTTTTGATGGTGGCCGTTGCCATATTGGGCTAGGCTGCATGTGACCATTAGGTTGATCTGATCTGCACAATGCATTCGATGTATTTTTTGTTTGTGTTGCCGACAGATTACAGTGTTATACAAACTGGGCAGATGTGTCGACTTATTGGAAAGCCATCACCCCTGAAACAAACAGCACATAGAAGGCCATGCTTTTACCTTGACGGAGTTACTGCGGCTGTATGCCGGGGTACGATAACTGAGAGCGGGAATTAGTGATTCCTTTTCACGCAGTTCTAGTCGCAGGGAAAGCGGAGGAGGAAATGCAGCCCATTCACTCCCTGCTATTACAGTTTGGTTCTGAGTGCGGAGAAAATGAGTTGCTGCATGTGCCCAGACTGAAAAGAAGACTTGACCTGGTGCTCGCTGCGAACCCGGGTGTAAATGTGAATTGAAATCTAGCTTCAGCAGAAAGCCTGACGTCATAAGCACAAATGGGACACTAAAGGTCAACACGTTAGATATGAATTGTAAGCCGCAAGAAATGCACAGAAGTTTAGGAAGGGTAGAATTCATTCTGCCAGTCCAAATGTGGAGAGCTGGACACAGAACAGAACTCAAGACTTTTGCAGTTCAAGCTGTATTTAGCTCTGGATTCCTATTTTGTGATTTTTTATTTTTATATTTTATTCCCCCGATAGAAGCGCAGTGGGAATTCTCAGACAAGAATCCTTTAGTGTTTGTGTAGGTAAAAGGCCTATCATGTCCATGCCTCGCGGCTCAGCCAAATCAAAGATAACAACCTACGTCTTCTGCCAGTTAGCGGAGTTGCATAGTGAGTGCACAGGGTTTGCGGGGCTGGCGTTCATGGAACAGGTTAGTACATATCCTAAGTCTGGTTCATCTGAAGCCTTGTCTTTTTTTCCCATGTACCTCTTCACTGGTGCAGAACAGTCGCAGCTAACCATCCATTTTTTTCCTCTGTCAGAAGATGAGTTTGTCCGGCCTATGGGATGTAGAGAGGTGCTCCCCTCCTAAGCAGTTTGCTCTCCTTTCTTTATCTTTTCCTTTGCAATAATTTAGAGAAATGAATCATAGAAATGTAGCACTGGAAAGGACCTCAAGAAATCATCAAGTCCAGCCCCCTGTGCTGAGGCAGAACTAAGTAAACCTAGACCACCCTACCAGGTGTTTGTCCAATTTGTTCCCCAAAACCTCCAGTGATGGCTATTCCAAACCTCCCTTTGAACCCTATTCCAGAGCTTAACTGCCCTTATAGTTAAAAAGTATTTCCTAATATCTAACCTAAATCACCCTGACTGCAGATTAAGCCCATTGCTTCTTGTCCTACTTTCAGTGGACACGAAGAACAATTGATCACTGCCCTCTTTAGAACAGGACTTACCATATTTGAAGACCTTTATCAGGTTCTTTCTCCCTCAGTCTTCATTTCTCAAGCCTAACCATGCCCAGTTTTTATAACCTTCCCTGCTAGACCAAGTTTTCTAAACCTTGTATCATATTTGTGGCTCTGCTCTGGGCTCTCTCCACTTTGTCCCCATCTTTCTGAAAGCGCGGCTCACAGAACTAGACAAATGGGACAGTTACCGCCCATGTTTTACGACAATCCTGTTAATACACCCCACAATTATATTAATCTTTTTTGCAACTGCATCATATTGTTGGCTCATTTTCAATTTGCGGTCACTCTAACTCCCAAATCCTTTGCAGCAGTAGTACAACCTAGCCTGTTTTGTAGCATTGCTTTTGATTTATTTTTTTTTTCCTTCCCAGGCGAACTACTTTGTCTTTACTGAATTTCATCTTGTTCATTTCAGACCAATTCTCTAATTCAGGGGTCAGCAACCTGTGGCCCATCAGGGAAAGCTTCTGGTGGGACAGGACGGTTTGTTTACCTGCAGCGTCTGCAGGTTTGGCCTATCGTAGCTCCCACTGGCCGCGGTTCGCCGTTCCAGACCAATAAGGGTTGCGGGAAGCGGCGCAGGCCGAGGGATGTGCTGGGCACTGCTTCCCAAAGCCCTCTGATGGCCTGGAATGGTGAACCGCGGCCAGTGGGAGCTGCGATCGGCCAAACCTATGAACGCTGCAGGTAAACAAACCATCCCAGCCTGCTAGCAGATTTCCGTGATGGGCCACGTGCCATCTGTACACCCACCTTATAGTAATTTCATCTAGACCACAGTTCCCTAGTTTGCTTATGAAAATGTCGTATGGGACTATGTCAAAAGCCTTACTAAAATCATGATTAATCTCATTGCTCTTAGTGATTTCCATAAATTAAACTCACTGGGGAAAAACCGCAGCCAATAAACTGCAGAAACTGCATGTTTTATATGGTAACATCAGCAGCCAAAGTCAGTCCCTTGGTTATAGTGATTAACTTAAGATCAGACCAGAAGGCACATTGTTTCCTGTCAACCATTTAAATGTAATTTCAACTCGCCAGGAATGCTATTAATACACAGCGTCCTGTTTAAATGCTTAACATTAGTGTGAAGTGAATTTATTCCTTCCTCTGGTCAGGTATCAAATGTTCACATAACCCCCCTTCTTTGGGCTTGAATGAACTGGCACTCCCCCTCCTTCAGCTTGTTCTGCTTTAATCGGGATTATTATCCATCTCCCCAGCTAATTGTCCTTTAGCTGACATCCACATCAGGGAGAGTGTCTGGACAGGCTGTGATCTATGCGCATTTAATGCCGTGGAGATCAGAACATGGCCATAAATTGTAGAGGGTCTCCTGAGAAGGGATTCCTCAAGCATTGGATTTGCAGCGTGAAAACCCACAGTGTCTATTTTGAAGAACCCTCTGTGATCCTCATTAATGCAGCCTTTGGAAATTGTGCCCCTGGAGTGTTATGAAGAGAGTGGGAATGATTACAAGCCTGCAGTATGAGAGGCAGGGTCCATGAGTCCATAGAGGCTACACTAGTGAAGGGCTGTCGGTTTCCTTTTTAACTGGGCCGATGCCAGGCATTCCAGAATGGCATTGTTTTTCTCTTATATTTTAAAGGAAATGTTGCTGTTTGTTAGTCATGGAAGAGTCTGCAGACGCCAAAGGTTACCAGGCTGAGGTGATATTCTTGCGTTGCTATGATGTCTTTAGCTGATTAAATTAAATTCTTCCAGCATGAGGATTTAATCTCTTTTGATGTATTTCTTTTTCTACAAAAAATTCATCAGGCAAGTTATTCGTGCTTGAAAATTGGCTCTGCTACAGGGGCAGTAAATTTCCTTCCATAGTCATCAGAAGAATTTGGGGCCTGGGGCCGAATGAGTGCTGGGATGTGGGGGGAAGTGAAATCCCCTGGGCTGTTCCTAGGAGATTTGGGTATAGGAGTCTCATGGGATCTGTTGGCTTCAGGAGATTTCACCCACCGTGGATCCAAAGCTTTAAAAAGAGCCTGATGAGACGTCGGGTCACATCGGAACCACATCAGGAGAATAGGCAGGGCTGTTGTTGAAGCTGATGTCAAACCAAAGCCCCAGAGGCACAGGTTGGGAATCTGAGCCCCCCAGTCATGAGAGGGGTTTGGTTTACAGCAACGTGACAGGGTGGAGGCACAGACCTTTCCCTGTGTGAGTTAACAGCAACTCAGACTCACACAGGTGTTCCAGGCAGGAGCTACAAAAGCAGCAGCAGCTGCAGGTGAAGACCATGCTCTGAGATCAATGCTGTGGGAACCCAAGCTAGAGAAGAGCCTTGCGGTACATTTTCAGGTCTGTTGCCCTGTGACCAGGCGAGGCAGCTTTCCCTGGAAAGGGGGAATTAATTGGCTAAATGTGTTTTCTGTGCTGATCTGCCTCCCCACCTTACAAACAGATGACTCAGGCAGAGGCTAAGGTATCTATCTTCCCTGACACCCTGTGAAGAAGTTCAAGGCCCTGGGGCCCCTCTGCACTTCCCTGGCAATGTAAAGGTGGGTTTAAATGTAAGGTCTCTTTACTCTGGCACAGAGGTATAGTGGGGCATTGGTATAAATGAGAATCAGGCCCCCAGGGCTGAACAGTAATTGACCAATTTACTGCAGTATCCCGCTGATGCGCCGTAGTCATTTTGACTGTTGTGCTAGGACGCTGTAGTGTTTCTTTATGGTCTAAGCGGTCTTTGGGTTTTCCTGTAGGAAGAGGGAGACTTTTCCCGGGGAAAGCAGCCGCTGCCGGTGTGGAGGAGGAGCAAAGGACACTGCTGAGTGGGCTTTGTCACTTTCCCTTTCCAGGACCTGTGTTCTGGAGCACAGATGCAACGATTAGGCTGCAGTTGCGTGAGCAAAATATTGAAGGATGTCCACGTTGTCGTGGCAAAAGACGCTGCCGTTGAGCCCATTTCTGGATCGTTGACCCAGATGCGCCTAGGTGCTCATTAAAGACGTTGTGTAAGTTAAAGCTCTTTCCTTGGCAATTAAACCTCGGAGGCGTCTTTTTGTTACAAAACAACTGCACGGAAGGAGAATTGACACCCAGGCCCACTGTGGAGACCGTCTGGGTCTTGGTGACTAGCTTTGGTGTAGGGTCCCAGGCAAGTCCCCTGGTGCAAAGACGGGGCGGAGGAGGGCTGAGGAGGAAGGGGGAATTGTCTACAGAGAGAAAGACAAACGCTGTGGAGAGGTTTCTGTGAGAGGGACTTTCCTGTGTTGTATGCGACCGTCTCTGTGCTACGAATGGGAACTGCTTTCTGTAGATAAACACATCGCACTCAGAAAATACCCTCTCTCTGCGGCCCGGACTTGCTGGGCAAAAGGGCAGGGAGGAGGTGCTTCACAGAGCAATGGTTTCCTCAGTTGAGTTAGCTTTACACAATTGAAAACCCCCACTAAATGTGAGCTAATGTGTTAGCTGGCCACGTTGGAGTCCAGGTTACCCCTTAGGCTACTGTTGCACTAACGTGATTGGAACACGCTTTTTGCCCATCAAGCTATATTTTTCTGTCACCACTTTCTTCTCTAGCAGGAAACTCACCTGCGAGGCCTTGAAATCTGCTACTGCTCAGCAATGGGGCAGCACTAGTATTATTTGAATTTGAGGATGGATTTCTCATGGTCTTGGGGTTTATATGGGCTTATTCTTAGTTGGTGCCAAATGTAGCCTGATTGGGTCCTTTTAAATGTCATGTCAATGAGGCAACCTTCTTAGCTGACTTGTGTCGTGCTGGAAACCTGCTGAATGGATAGGAGTGGGAGGGTGGAATATTCTCTACAACATGACATACTCTGGGATTGGATCCCAGATCAGGTGCCTAAGCACTATTGAAATAGAAATAAGAGCCTTACATAACAGAAATCTGAATGCATTAGATCCTCTCACTGGAGCAATCCAGCTGCTCTGTGGAGGTTCCTCAGCCTGCTTCCTTCTTTATCTGAAAAATGGCTGAATGAAGGGACCAAAAAAAGAGACAGACAGATTAGTCCTAAAGTCAGCAATTCAATTCCTATAGTACTTTTGGCCCCCATCTGGCAATGAGTTGTGCACAGATCCACCCCTCTGACCACACCAAGCTCCACTGACTACCAAAAGTCTTCCTGAGGTGTGCTGCAGAGAGTGTACCTACCTGTGTGCAGGATCAGGAGCTTTAGAAAGTGCTCATGAAATAGCTCACAGCCTATTACGTCCCAGGCTGTCAGGAGGCATCTCCATTTTCACCATCCATCAGACTGAGCATAAAGGAGAAATCGTGTTCTGGGACATCCTAATCACAAGCAGTCAGACCAGAGCCCTGGGCCCAAACATTTCCAGCACTGGGGAAATGCCTGCTGTGGGTCTAAATTTTACAGCACAGTCCCGGCTGTAATATTAATGCCTGTTTCCAGTTGCAAACCTGTGATAACTCTTTTTTAAGCAATGGCTTGGATCTAATGAAAGAAGAATAGTCGGACAAGAATCTGTGGTCTTGACATTCTCCTGCAGTAAACTTTTAAACAGAAAAGGTATTACCTTGCCCTGAACAGTCACGTGCCTTGTTACTGACCCAGCCTCACAAAAAGAGCCAAATTCTGAGATTCCATTTACTTCAAAGAAATCGGGCCCATTATATGCACTTTGGTATATGATCAAGTGGCTTTCCCGCTGCTTGAGGCATAGTACTTTGACAGAGAGAGACAATTCCTCATCTCCGTGGAGGGTTTCTGGTTTCTTTCCATTTTTAAATATATAAAATATGTACGTTTTTCTGTGTGTTGTCTTGAGCAAACCTCCCCCTTTGAAAGAAAACATGAAAGGTTAACAGCAGAGGGCTGTAGACGTGACACTGCTCTCAGATGGTGGTGTTTTGATCCTTAGCTGCAAGCTCCTCAAGAGTAACCTTTCAGTGACTAGAGCAATAAATAGCGGCGAGGGTGATTGAACCTATGACAGCTGGTGCATATATCTCAGTAGAGCCGAGACAGGGCATCCAGTCCTTTGAGTCGCTGAGTGCCCACAAAACTAATAGGAGGAGCCCTCCTGAGCATCTGTTGTCGATGCCAAAGGTTCTTCGCTGGTCCAGGCTGCAGAGAGCTGATGACACTCAGCACCCCATAGTTACTCTCAGCACCTGGAAAGATGAGGTCTAAACTGCCTGGCTCTTCTTATATGCAGTGTTGGTGTAGCCATGTTGATCCCAGGACATTAGACACACAAGATGGGCGAGGCAATCTCTCTTATTGGACCAACTTCCACTAGTGAGAGGGACAAGCTTAGGACCTTACACAGACCCAAAGAAGAGCTGTGTGTGGCTTGAAAGCTTGTCCCCCTCCCCAACAGAAGCTGGCCCAATGAGAGAGATTACCTCCCCCACCTTGTCTTTCTGTCTCTTCTTAGTTATTTGTCCCTGCTAATACTAAATGTGCCCTGCCTGTCTTTGAATAGCCAGAGGAGCTGCGCACTATGCAGGTGAGAACACCAGCAGTGTTAGAGTCCATCACAATTTTCATTCAAAATATGTTTTCTAAGAAATATTGCTGGGGGGGTGTCAAATTAGAACTTCCTGTGGGAAATTTCTGTTTTTGAATTTTGCGGGGAGGGGAGGTTTTATTTGAAAAACTGAAACATTCATTTTGGGGCAAAAGTCTCTTTTCTTCGCAAGTTTTCATTAAAAAAAGAACTTTTGAAGAAAACTTCCAACTTTGTTTTCATTGACATTTTTCACAGGAACAATAACCATCTCCGGACCAGCTCTAATTTAAATTTATTCGGGTCGATCATCTTCCCACTAGATCCTCAACTAGTGTAAAATACTGTAGCTCTAATCAGTCAGTCAGGACACCAAATAACACCAGATGATCTCCACTGACTTCAGCAGAGTTACACTAATCTATCCCAGTGGGAGATCTATCCTAGGGTTTTTAAATGTCTTTAAGAGCCTGGCTCAGATGTAACATATGTGCTGGCCTTCAGATAGAACTGATTGTGATTGCTTCCATTGCTGAATAAGTACGTGCAGATTAACTGCATTGGCTTCACTAGAGTAACCGTAGATTTACAGCAACGCATAAGCACTTGTATTGTGGAAAGAGGACAGATTATGTTTTTTGATTCTAGGACATAAAAAAATCTTGAGTGGTTTGAAAAAGGATACAAAGACAAAATACTCAGCTGTTTGGTTGTATTTAAGTTTACTCCTGTGCTGCTGTTTTGTTCCTTTGTTTGAGTTTCTCTGGAACATGTATTCTCTGCTCTAGAGACATGATATTTCTGCTACCCTTCCTCTCTAGATTAACTGCGTGAATACATGCACACACATGTGTGTAATTAGTTATATAGATCTCTTTGGTGAAACTTTGCAGAATGCAAATCCCCGCCTGGGTAATGGAGATTTATAGATGTGAAAGCCAGAAGAGACCACTGTGATCATCTAGTCTGACCTCCTGTATTAATACAAGCCATGGAATTTCACTAATGCCTGGGGGAGAGGGGAGGATCAATGTAAGTTATGCAACTCCAGCAACATGAATAACGTAGCTGAAGTCGACGTACTTAGAAACTACTCACCAGGGTGTCTTCACTATGGTAAGTCAACGGCTGACACTCTCCCATTGACTCCTCCTGCGCCTCTCTTTCTGGTGGAGTACTGGAGTCGTCGGGAGAGCACTCAGTGGTCGATTTATCGCATCGAGACTGGACGCGATAAATTGACCCCTGCTGGATCAATCGCTGCCCGTCGATCTGAAGGGTACTGTAGACAAGCCCTGAGTGATTCACACATCCTGAACTAGACCCTATAGTTTAAAGACATCCAGTCTTGGTTTAAAGCCTCCAAGCGATGAACAATCCACCACATCTCTGCTTTAGCTACTTCAATAGCTGGCTGCCCTCACTTAGAAATGTGCATCTTATTTCCAGTTTGAACGTTGCGGTCTCCAGTTTCCAACCACTGGCCCTTGTTATGCCTCTGCCTGCTAAAGCAGGGAGTCCTCTAGTATCAGGCATCAATTCCCCGTGGGGAGGGAAGGAAGGTAGAGATGAACACATATCTCAGATGTCCCCAAACAGCCTTCCTTTCTGTGCTCCTTCATAAAGCAGAACAGTGGGGCAGAAGAGGTTGGATAGATCAATGCCACCATCAAGGATTTCACCTGGCACGACCAAGACCTTGAAATATACAGCACAGGGCTGCTTTTTCCATTGTCGACTCTTTTTGGAGCCCCGCACTCAGTGAAGGGATGCTGTTCCATTCTTGCTTCAATTTTCCTCCTGGTGGAAAGTGATAAATCTGTCAGCAAAGAGAAAATTCACATATCTGAGCTTTAAAGGCCCAGCCATAAATTGTTTATAGGGTCATTCTTATGATGGCACCCAGGCACGAGGTTGAAGTTAAGGGTTTCAATTCTGAAGCCCTGTCATCTAGGGGGTTCTATTTTAGGGATGCAAATTCCTCCCACTTAGGGCTAGGGGGCCCAGCTTACAAAGTTTCCTATGGGCTATTGTCTGTGGAACTGCTCTTAACATCAACGAGAACTCCCCCTGCCCCTCATTTACTGCTTAAATTTCCGTCATCAGATTTCCTCAGGAGCGAGAAGTTGGATTTTTGTACTAATAACTAAACGGGCTGTTTTTTGGAAATTGTAAATACAATATAATTTACCCCTTTCTGATCCTTGGGTGAGGCCCCCTGTGCAGCTCAATGGCCATATCTGCACTGACTCCTTCCCCACAATTGGTAGCCATATTACAGTGCCACTTTCGGTAGCCAGGGCAGAAGCACTAGTACAGACAGGGTGTGAAATTTCCCAGCAGGGAGATTAGGGCCCCATCCTGGAAGATGCTGTACATATGCTTTCAATAGCAGCCGAAATACCTTTTGGGGTGGGCTCTGCACCTTGCCGGATCGGATTTGTAGGCTCCCAGATGGCATGCAGGGAGCAGCTTCGCTTGCCTCATTGAAACCTGGGGTTATATTTCTGAAAGCGACTTAAGAACCTAATTCTCATGGAAAGACAATGGGAGTTGTGTCCATGTAGCCAACTGCCAAGTTTGGCTCTCTGTCGCCTAGAAATCAACTCCCAGCCTCACAAGGTAGATGATAAACCACGGGGTCTGCTTACACACACCTCCACATAACATGTGCCACAAAAAGGCATGACAACTGCGAGGAGATACGTGCTTAATGTGAAGAAGAGCCTGTGGTTTAAAAGCAAATCTCTACACAATTTGTAGCGGAAGCATATTGTGATACCCCTGGGTAAAGATCAAACTGGAAAGGACTTACATCTGATTCTCTTCAGGTTTGGTTGGATCCAAATCTAGGAAAACGGCATTTTATGTCTGGTCACAGTCCAAAAAGACAAAGCAAAATCACCTGGAGTTATAAATGTGTTAAAGTTCAGAGCTCTTAATGCGATTAGGGACAGGTTCTGTAAGTCTGACTTGTTTGGCAAATGAAATATTCTCCTCCGCTATTCGTAGAAAGGAATTACAAGCTGAATGAGTCATGTTTTTCATTTGGTATCGAAGTGCATTTTCTATGTTAGGGACCCAATCCTGGGCCTGTGAGGAAAGGCTCTGTGAAAGGATTTTGCAAGGGACACGGATTGCTGGGGGTGGGAGCAACAGCACCTGATCTTCACGTCCATACTGGAACTGAGGTCCAGTGACCAGTGGGGCTTCCAGCTACTGCTGAATACTGCACAGTCCAGCCCATGTCCCAATTAGGTCTGTGCTCATGAGGTTCTTTGCCATGTATTGGCCCACGAGCCATCAGCGTAATCAACCCAAAGCCTTCAAAAATCAAGAGCTGGGCCCCCAAAATCATGAGATTTTAAAAAATAATGAATTTGGCATTGTTCCTATTTTCCTTTTTGGTTTTGAGCCTTCGGGAATCAGGTTTTTCTTTTCTCTGGATGTTAGAATCATGAGGGGCAGGCCTTTTAATGGAATCTGAGATTTTCATGTATCACATGACTCCAGGAGCTGGTGCTTTAAGAAAAATACCCATTGTTGTGAGACTCACTATCAGATTGCGAGAGCTGGAAACAGGGAGGCACTCTCCTGACATACACCTGGAAATGAGGTCCAGTGACCTCTGGGAGTGGCCTGCTTCTAGCTACTGTTGAATATTGCTCAGCTCAGATTAAATGGCCCATTGTCCCAAATAGGTTTATGCTCATAGTTTATAGTTTATGCTCGGTAGTGAATGGTGGTGCTGCCACGTAATTTTTAAGATGTGCTTGTACCTTGCTTGCCTGCATAGGGCCATTTAGGTTTGGACCCTGTGAGCCTAATTCTCCTCTCACACTGGTTTAACTTAAGTTTAGTGGAGTTAGTCCTCATGTAAAGGGTCAGAATTTAAGATGCATGACTGTAGCCTTACAATAAAATAATTGTGAGATCCAAACCTGCCCCCTTTTAGCAGAGAAAGGTATAACAAGAACCAGAGGCTGAAAGTGTCTAGAATAAGACTCCAGACCTGAAGTAATTGTTCTGCGCTGCTCACCACTGGGGAGGTCTCATTTGGAACACTGTGTCCAATTTTGGTTGCTACACTTTAGGACAGATGTGGACCAATGGGAAAGAGCCCAGAGCAGAGCAACAACAATGATCAAAGTTTAGCAAACCGGACCTCTGAGGAAAAGTTACAAAGACTGGGCATCTTTAGGCATGAGAAAAGAAGATTGAGAGAGGGACCTGATAACAGTCGTCAAATATGTTAGCAGCTAATCTAAAGAGGGCCATGATCAATTGTTCTCCATGTCTGCTGAAGATATGCCAAAAAGTAATGGGCTTAATCTGCAGAAAGGGCTGGACTAGATGACTTCGTGAGGTCCCTTCCAGCCTGACATTTCTATGATTCTGAGTTGAAGCGAAACAGATTCAGACTGGAAATAAGGCATAGGTTTTTAACAGTGAGAGTAATTCACCACTGGGACAATTGACCCAGGGTCATGGTGGATTCTCCATGACTGACCATTTTTAAATGGAGATGGGTTGTTTTTCTAAAAGATCTGCTCTAGGAATTATTTGGGGGCAGTTCTATGTTCTATAGGAGATCAGACTAAATGATCACAATGGTTCCTTCTGGTCTTGGAATCTATGATTCTAATTACCTTCTGATTGTGCCAAGTGGCATTTCTATTCAACGCATTGCAGTAGCTAAAAAGACTTGTATTAAACTCCTTTGAGCACAGCTAGCCATTTGCTTGCCCATTGCTGCTGTAACGAACTGTTGGCCATTAGCCTCAGAGCTGTTCATGGTTCATGCATGGATTCCAGCTGTCAATGTTGACTGATTACCCACCAACAAAAAGAGGGAAATCAGGTGCAATGGGAGATCTTCCATGGGGAGGAGAGGCAGAGGTGCAAGTAAACCGGTTACATGAGATGGTGTGCCATACCGGCTTCCCCAGGTTGGAGGAGTTTCCCCAGCGGCTGGAGCTCCAGACCTTTAAATTGTCACCAGAGCCCCACTGCTGGAGCCCTGGGTTAGCGAGGACTAGTGGGGTAGCTACCCTAGGACTCCGGAGGCAATTTAAAGGGCCCAGGACAGTAGCGGCAACCGGCGGGCCTGACTCTTTAAATCGTCCCCAGAGCCCTGCTGCCAAAGCCCTGGGGAGGCAGCAGCGGGGCTCTAGTGGTGATTTAAAGGCCCCGCCTCTTCCAGTTGAGGCCCCTCCCCCCTCCTCAGGACTCCGGAGTACCGGTAAGTCCTTTAAGTTACTTTCACCAGTGAGGAGAGGACAGTGAAATCCAAGAAAGCAAAACATTCAAACCATGCAGAGGAAAAAGTCAGAATGAGAGAGAGGCAAGACAGAACAGAACCTTTTCTTGCCTTCTTGCGTGTGAGTACGGCACCTAACACAATGGGGTCCTGATCCTGCCTGGGGCACCTCCATTAGTTAATGACAATAATAGAATGAACCAACAGGGTAGCAGATTTCCAGCAGGTAACCCTCATGAGAGTTAATTCAGTATGTTCACACTAGTCCAAATGTGAAGAAACAGCCTCTGCGAAGATAGACCCAGTTCTGTGCTGCACCCCAGCGGGAATAAGGACCAATGTAGGTTTGTGCCACTGATATACTGAGCTACTGTGGGGGCCCATGACAGCAGAATTAGAGCAGCCCAAAGCTTGCAGGAGGAGTAGCACTGGGCCTTTTATCTCAGCCCTGTCCTGTGCTCACACTGGGGAATTCTTCCGTAGCTTTAGGCACATTAATTTAATAACAGCAGATAGGAGCTCTTAATTTAACTGCATTGCAACAATTATTTTTCATCTGAGACTCTCTCTCTCTATCTGTCTGTGCCCATCCATCTGTCCTCTCTTGCTGCAATTCATGTGAACAATTTACCACAGTGATTGTAGGGTAGCAACAAAGGGACTGATTTACTTTCTGCCATGGTTAATGTCCTGATTTAATGAGCCTCTTATATCATGCTCAGCCCCCTAAATGATAGGGTACCCTGTGCAATTAAACGGTAAAGTTTCAGAGAGCACTTCTCCAAGTCAATCTGCAAAATGGGTTGAAATGCAGCTGCTACTAATAGTGCTTGTATTCGAGCTGGCAAAGTAAAACTGCTTTCATCTTTTTACGTTAGGGACATGTCTTTAGTTTCAATTAAACTGATTAATTCTACCACCTTGTTGTTCCCGATCACTGTCCTGCAAGATTTTCTAAGACAGGAAGTATGATATATGTAACAACTGCATATGTTTAACCCTTCAAACTTCATTCTTTCGACCAGAGACACTGGGCCAGACTATGGTCCATTTACCCCAGTGTTAATCCAGAGTAACTCCAGAGGTTTCAACAGAATTACTCTGGATTAACATTGTTGTAATCAAGATCAGAAGCTGGTCTGATTTTTCCAATATCCATTTAACCAAAAAAACCACCTGTTGTCCTTGCGTCTGGAACATATTGCCGTATTACCATGGGTCAGCTAATATATCGCATTTCCATAGTGTCCTGCCTTTCAAAGGATCCCCCAGTTCTTTCTGTCAGGAGTCACTTCATACGTCATTGTAAGGAAGCTCACTCTGGGATGAAAAGTGGCTTCCCTTTAAATGATCCTACACTTGAATTTGGTCTCTACCTTATTTGGGGACACAACTGGACTCCAAACAACATGGAGCAGCCCTGCACAATAGGGGCCTAAACCCCCAAATACCTGAGTAGCCCTTACACGCAATGAGATTTTTCGTGCACATAAGAGTTGATGGGGGGGGCTTTTGTTTAGGACAGGAAGTGAAGAATAACATTGTAACCAGTGCAACTGCAGCGGGATTTTATTTGTGTTTGTTTTAGGGAATATGTAATCCCTCGGGTTTGGAGTTAGTTGAGACAGCAGTGCTAACACCTCTGTCTAGGTCCTGATCCACATGCAAGGAGCTTTTCCTTACATGGAGACAACCCGTGCCTGCCGATAATGGGGGTGGGAGAAGGGCAGAGTGAGGGCAGCCAGCTTCAGCAATGTTATTGAGCATGCTCAGTCCAAGTCAAGAAGCAAGGAGGGGAATATGACCTCACTTGCAGTCCCTCTCCCCCGCCCCAAGTGCTGCCTCTTGTCACACACGACGTCTAATTGAAGTCAGGGGACTTGATTCATATCTCTTATCCACTGGAGTAATGTCACCTCCTCATTTTGTATAAGCAGAAGACAACTCTGGCCTAGGGACCCTTCTTGCTTGACTAGTCCCACGTATGAGGATCACACCAGGGGGCTTCAACACTTGCAGGCAGTGCTGGGGTTCAGAACCTCTCTTTACTTCTTGTCCCCAAACCATCCAACTGGAAGATACGGATGCGTTAATAACCAACAACTTGTTGCCATTCTATTGAGAATGGTCCTGGCGTAACCTGAGATGCTATATTTAGGATTAGTCTGTGGTGAAGTCAGTCCCTTCCCTCCCCACCCCCACTCTGTTGAGCTCCAAGACTCGTTTTAATGATCTCATTTTATAATTAAAGGAAGGAAAAACAATACACTCAATAGAAACGAGGTTATAAAATGGGAGGCGAATGACTTACAAAGGTGAAACTGTCTGGTAGTTATACCCAGAAAGACAAATTTTATTTTAAAAGGTCTCCAGTAGTGCAGCGGGCGGCTAAGAATAAAACAAAAAAATCCTGCTGTGATTTATTAGTGCAAATAATGTGTGATCCAGGGCAGAGCTTCCTGTCTAATGCTTGGCACAGGAGCATGGGCATGAGGAGACCTGGCTTCTAGTCCTGGTGTTGCCACTGGGTGACAAGTCAGTTAACAATTTGCAACTGTGGGTCTTGATCTGCCAGTCTGTAAAATGGGGCTAATACAGTGGTTCTCAAACATATTCTGTTGCACCCCACCTTACCCGTACTGTAATGTGTCCACGTCCCCCTGGGAGCCAGGGGCCAAGGCTGGGGACAGAACCGCACCTGGGACAGTGGATGGGAGCGGAGCTGCAGCTGCAAGCAGACGCTGCAGCTAGGAGTGAGGCCAAGGCCAGAAACCGGGACGCGGTCAGGGCCCAGGAGCCACGCCGCAGTCGGGGCCTGGGAGTTGGGCTGCAGTTGGAGGCTGAGGCCGGGGCCAGGCTGCGGTTGGGGCTGGGAGCCAAAGCCCGGCCCTCGGCAGGGGGGCAGGGCCGAGGGTCAGAGCCAGAGTGGAGCTGGGTGCAGAGCGGGACTGGGTGGTAATCACTCTCCGCCCCCTGTGGGGACTGGCCTGGGGCTCGCTGTGCCCCCCAAAATTTTCCTCTGTCTCCCCTGCGGGGGCATGCCCCACGCTTTGGGGACCCCAGGACAGGATGTGGTGAAATATAATTAGTTACCGTTTGCAAAGCCCTTTGAGCCCCGTTAATAAAAACAGTTCTAGACGTGCAGAGAGAACCCGTGATTTTCTGGTCCATTACGGAAAGGCTCTGGGATGCCAGGCTGCAAATCAGGTCAGTGCCTCAGACTTCTCAGACGTATAAAACGCTAGCGGTGCCAGGCTGCACGCCAGTGGGGTTGTGGCATCTGGAGAACGTGCTCAAGCCGGAAGACTCCAAATCAATGCCCTTTCCACACCTCCCAGGCAGTTCTTTATGTTCGAAGGACCCACCCGGGGGTACGATGATTTCATTCAGACAAACAGAAAATCCGTAGGGCCTGATCCTGCCTGGAGCTGAGCACCTCTGAGGAGCTGTGTTCTCCTCTCCCATCACCAAGGGAGGCAGCAAAGGCCTTAATCTCTGTGATGGGTTGAGAGCTTGTCTCTTTCTCTCCTGTGAATGTTGACAGCACAGAGGACAAACAAATGATAGCAAAGAAGGTGTCTCCTCTGGCGAGTTCTCGGGGAAATCCTGCTCTACCTTTTCACTGAGCCGGTGGGAGGAAGCTCCCAGCTTGTCCCACTCACCGTCTCAGGGACAAGAGGAAGGACTTCACTGAAAACGTCCAACAGCTCAGCAATGCTGTAATGCTGTCACGTCTGCTGTCATCTAATAGAAAACAGACTGGCCCTTCCTCCCCCCCGCGACCGGTTCCTAAATGACTTAGAGGAGAGCGCTAGCGTGAACACTCGCTGAAGTCATCAGATCTGGTGAGATCTCCCCCGAAAGAATGTACGCCCCAGACCTGGCACGCTCAGCCCTTCGTGCATACAGCGACAGGAGTTGTATGAAACAACGCCACTCCAATCCACGGCCGCACCGGCTGAAGCTGGAGGCTGGCCGAGGGTAATGTAGCCAGGGAGCTAATGATCCCCTGCAGAATTGCATCATTTCATGCACACTGAGTCATTGTGGGAATATTTGGGGAAACAAGTCAGAGTTGATTATGGAGGATGTACTCCGAGGGTGTTGCAACAGCAGAATATTGCATAGGTCACTGTGTATCGAAATGGCGCTGAATGATTTGGACCGTGGACCTCGTTATGGAGTGAGTGTGACCCAAAACAATACCCTGAAGATCTCAAGGGTTCTCAAGGGCATCTCAGTGTGCTGTCACAACTGCTTTTTGATTGACTTCCACCGTCCTGTCCTCTTGAGACAGTGGGAACAGATGCCCAGTCCTGGGCCCATGCCAAACCTGGCAGCCGGACTGAGAGGGGGCAGTGGTGATCCTGGAGTCTCTGGAGTCTAGTTCTGCCCTGGCACGAATCGGGGCAGCCTTCAGCATTACCTAACTTATGTCCAGTTGTCCTCTGGGTCTTCCAGCAGCTGCAGATCAGCCAGGCACGTAACCTGCCCGCAGCTTTTCCACTGGAATGCCTCCTGCCCGCTCCCAACTGGCTATGTTTACACCACAGCCTCAGATGGCAGAACTTATGTCACTCAGGGGAGTGAAAAAAATCACCCACCTGAGTGACGTAAATTACACCGACATAAGTGCTTGTGTGCATGGCACTATGTGGGCGGGAGAAGCTACTGCCACTGGCGGAGGTGGTTTTATCATACCAACAGGAGAGCTCTCTCCCGCCGTCACCAGACGTTCTGCAATGGTGCAGCTGTACACATAGACATGACCCAAGAAAGTCCTCTTGCTGGCCCACAGCTTCGAAAGGGGGGCTTCCTGTGACAGCAAGGATGACCTTTTGCTCAAGCATAGCTGGTAGGCGTCCCGTGACATCTGGGAAGCCAGACTGCAGAACTCGGAGGTGCCACTGTTTATCTTGGAAACACAGCACGGCGGAACAAGAATGCATGTTGGGTATTGTTGACCAGCTGGAGGGACTGTGCTCTGTGAAACCCATCAGTGACCCAACAGGAGATAGTTACACTGATCCCAACAAAGGCACGTCTCTCGAGAGAACATTCTGTGTGAGGGTCACACACTGCTTGACCAGGAGAAATGTGAGGTCAATAAGTGTTTTATCCCCTTAGAGATGAGGAAACTGACACTCTCAGAGAGACTAAGTGACATGATCCATGATCTGTGGCAGGGTCATGGACAGAATTCAGACCTCCTGACATTTGTCCCCTGCTTTAACTTCACGGCCATCCTTCCTTCTGGAGAGGGCTTTGGATTGGGACATGGAAGAAGGGGTTCAATTCCTGGCTTCTCCATTGGCCTGCTTGATCTTGGTCAAGTCATGTCCCTCTTTGTGCCTCCATTTCCTCATCTGTAAAATGGGAATAATGATACTGATAAAGCGCTTATAATGATACTCCTTGATAAAGTGTTTTGAAATCTATGGATGAAAAGTGCTAGAGAAGAGCTAGGGATTATTATTAGTTACAAAATGTCTGCTATGATGTGTACATAAGCTTGGCAATCCACTCACCAAGGAGTGTACAATCTTAGAACCCGATCCTTCAGCCCTCTCAGGTGCAGCCCCGATGGCTACAAGATCAGAATAGACTGTAGAGGAACTGTTCCTTCAAGTAGGGACAGCAGACTTGAGCCCTGAACTGTAAGTTCTAGTTTGTAACTTAAAACAAGGCTACTATCATTCTGGAGTGTATGAACAGGATCGTTGTGTGTAAGACCCGAGAGGTCATTGTTCCGCTTTGCTCAGCACTGGTGAGGCCTCAGCTGGAGTGCAGTGTCTAATTCTGGACATCACACTTTTGGAAAGATGTGGATGAATTGCAGCGAGTCCAGAGAAGAGCAACAAAAATAATCAAAGGTTTAGAAAACCTGATCTAGGAAGAACGGTTAAAAAAAAACTGGGCATGTTTAATCTGGAGAAACGAAGCCTGAGGAGGGGCCTGATACCAGTCTTCAAATATGTTAAGGGCTGTTCTAAAGAGGACTGTGATCAATTGTTCTCCATGTCCACTGAACATAGGACAAGAAGTAATGGGCCTAATTTGCAACAAGAGAGTTTTAGGTTAGACATTGGGAAAAGCTTTCTAACTCCAAGGGTCGCTAGGCTCTGGAACAGGCTTCCAAGGGAGGTTGTGGAATCCCCATCACTGGTGGTTTTTAAAAGTAGTTGGACAAACACCTGTCAGGGCTGGTCTAGGTTTGCTTGGGCTGGACTTGATACCCCTTGAGGTCCCTTCCAGCGCTACATTGCTATGATTACCCAGAATTCCCAGCACTGTGCTGCCATCCTGCTGCGGGTTAGTTCCCATGGGAACCATACAACCTGGTGAAAACTCACTCCCTTGCCCTTCCTCCTTCTCTCGGTCTCACATGTCCTTCCTCCCCCGTTTCCCTGAATCACTGCACTGTGCTGGGAATGGCAGTGGTGCCGCTTTGCATCTGTTTAGGCCACCAGCATAAGACCTCACACACACAAACACACACACACACAAAGTTTGGGAACCTCTGATATAGAAGTTTCATCATCCTGAAGCAGAAGCAGCCATGCCCCACCCCGCCACTTTTTACCAGCCATAAGGGCGTGCAATGGGCGGGGGACTGGTGGAGCAATTGGGTGGCTGGGCCTTGGAGGGGGAAGGGGCAGCGTGGAGGGCAGGGCCACAGGTTGGGCACCAGTGCCCCCCCCATACACACACTTTTAGGAAGCTTCTGCTGCCCCTGTCCGGAAAGCAAAAACGAAGCAATTCTGGCAGGGATCAAATCACAATAGTTTGTGTGAGAGGAAGGTGTTGTAAAAACTGAACAGAAAGAGAAAAAGTTCCTTTTGCTTTCTCGACAAATTCAAACTGGAACTAAGGCGAACGTTTTTAATGGTGAGACTAATTAACCATTGGAATAACGTACCAAGGGTCTCGGTCAGTTCTCCATCACTGACGATTGTTAAATCAAGAGGGGATCTTGTTCTAAAAGATCTGCTTTAGGAATTATTTGGGGAAGTTCTCTGGCCTGGGTTAAACAGAAAGTCAGACTAGCTCATCACTAGGGTCCCTTCTGGCCTTGGGATCTATTAATCTAAGCAAATATAGGGTCTTGCTACAAAGAGCTGCATTCCCCCAGCTTTGTTCTGTACCTGCTGATGCTTAAGCAATCAATAATCATAAGGCATTCTGGCATGCTAGGATCTCAAGAGGGCTGACAGATTTCATCTCTAAAGTCCCTTTATTGGAACTTGTTCCTCAGAAAGGCTTGCAAATTGCTCTGATCTTACCAGACAAAGCCAGCCCTCACTCTCTGAGTCCTTGAATATCCCACACAATAAGGTATGAATTGGTGAGAATCATCCGAGATAAAATATCCTTTACAACATCAAAGTCCCTGATTTCCTAGCTGTCAGCTACAGGTATGTGAAAGTCCTGACAGGCTGAAGATAGAAGGAAGAGATAAAGCAAAAAAGGAAGGGTGGGAGGGATTTCTCTGAATGAAATGTTAGGTCATTAGGTTTGGTGCTAGGATTTCAGTGAAAAGGATTAGTGCGACTGTCTGAGGTGTGAGCAATTGTGCTTAGAATATCAGGGTTGGAAGGAACTTCAGTAGATCATCTAGTTCAGCAGTTCTAACCGGGGGTCGTGACCCGCTTCCAGGGGGGTCACGAGCTCCTGGCACTGCTGAAAAGCCACCAAATGAATTACTTCTGCATTCGGCGACTTTTTGGCGGACACACCGAGCGCTCCTGAGTGTTCGCCGAAGTGATTATTTCTGGATTCGGCGGACACTTGGGAGTGCTTGGCATGTCCACTGAAAAGACGCCGAATGTGGAAGTAATTCATTCGGCAGCTTTTTGGCGGACATACGAGGGTCGCCGCGCAAAGAAAGTCTGTAAAAAAAGGGTCGCGGTTCAGCAACGTTTGAGAATCACTGGTCTAGTCCAATCCCCTGCTCAAAGCAGGACCAATCCCCAATTAAATCATCCAACAGATTTTTGCCCCGTACCCCTACATGGCCCCCTCAAGGATTGAACTCAAATCCTGAGTTTAGCAGGCCAATGTTCAAACCGCTGAGCTATACCTCCCCCTCCCCCAGCTTAAACACTTTGTGTCAGCTAACGTGTGATAAGAATACATCTTTTCTCCTAGTGAGGACAAGGCCTGAGTTTGTTCAGTGCCTAACGCTGGTCCCCTTGTAACAAACATTGATAAAAGGCTAGATTCTGCTCAGAGGCTAGCACTGTCTTCACTGCCAAAAAAGGTGATTTTTTTTTTTTATTTCTACAGCGAGATGACGAATGCAAGTGAGCTCTCTCACTGGCGAATCCTAGTGGACACAAGGCACAGTTTAGTTTTTACCTTGTAGCAAGGTAAAGTCAACACCCAGCTATGTTGAGGTAAAAACTACAGAAACTTGTCTCCACTGGGGCTTTTCAGTGAGTGAGCTAACTTGCATTAGCTAAAAAACACCAAACAACACACACACACACACACACACACTCTCTCTCGGCAGTGAGAACAAAGCCTCAACTAGGTAAACCTGGAACAATTTTGTTGAAGTAAAATGGCGTGGATCTAAGGGCCTGTCTCCACTTACCGGGGGAAAGATCCACTAAGTCGACCGCTGATCGCTCTCCCGTCAGTTCCAGTACTCCACCGGAACGAGAAGTCTAAGGTAAGTCAGAATCTGAATTTATACATTTAAATGCCTGTACTTTGCATTTCAATAGTTATGTATTCATCCCGCCACCTCTCCATCCTCCCTGCTCCAATGGTCCTAATCCCCTTTCTGTTATGTTTTTTTTTTTTTAGTGAGCAGTTTGGAATAGCTGCAGGATCACAGAGGGCTGCTTTCTGGCAAACACAGAGAGCACTTTTCTCAAGTGACATAAATATTGTACATTATTTGCTGCCGTGCCAAAATGCAAACACACACACACACGAGTTCCTAACTAAGCAACATTCTTTAAAAGTTAAGATCATTGCTTGGAAGAAAATATCTGGCATATTATGAATCCAAATTAACCATGCATGCCGTGTGTTGAAAATATGTGCAAAAATGCCTCTCTCCAAACAATTTCTATTAAACCACTTCTGAGACAATACATTACTATACCTTTATATGGCGCAAACGGGCTTAACAATACTTCGAGAAAACTATTTTACTAGGTAACAAAAACGGTTATGGAAAACATAAATATTTGATACTTTTGGCAATTCATTTTACTACTTGCCATTTCCAAATGATTGGTGAAGTTCACGGAAAAAAATATTTTTGCGGTTGGGTCATGTTAATGTTTCTTTAATTCTTCCACTTGAATGTTGGGGTACAATTTCTCTCTGCAAAGCGATAAAGAAAACACAAATGGTGACTTGGATGTTCCGAGGCACACATGGGCAATTTCAGGGAAAGGTGGACGGGTGCGTGGGCATCAAATCCAGAAAAGGCAGGAAGAATGTTTATCCCTACAAGAAGTAATGACATTTCTGTGGATGTTTACTTAGTAAATTGTACACTAAAGTTTCAATCGTGGCTCTGTAACAGGGAGTCTGAGAAGAACTAGTAGATAGGATATTTTATGGGAAATTAAAGGAAAGGATTGGTTCTATTTGGTCTTTTTTCGTGAAACATTAATAATTCTTAGAAAAGAAAATAGTTTGCACTGGAGTGATGTATTAATGGATATAGAATCATAGAACATCAAGGTTGGAAGGGACCTCAGGAGGTTCTAGTCCAATCCCCTGCTCAACAGGACCAGCGCCAACTAAATCATCCCAGCCAGGGCTTTGTCAAGCTTGACTTTAAAAATGATACTGGACTGGGAGTCAGGAGACCAGGATTCTATTCCTGGTTCTGCACTGACCTGCTGAGTGAGCTTGGGCAATCATTTACCTGTCTGTGCTTATTCTCCTCCGGCTTGTTGGCTGTGCTGTCTATCTAGATTGTAAACTTTTCAAGACGGGGATCTCTTCCTGGGGGTTTGTGCTGAGCCTAACAACGGAGTCCCACCTTGGCTGCAGCAACCCTATAAATAATAAGAATCATGTTCTTTGCCACAGTGGCTCGTATTCAGAGCCGGTGCTGCAACCCTTCTATGCACAGAACTCCCTTTGAAGTCAATGGAAGCCCTGTACACAGGGTGCATGCAGGGGTAGGGCCATTTGTAGGGCAGCCCACAGGCAGGCAATGCATGTGAAGTGCTCATGCAGACCTCTAAGAAAGTGGGCTGCATCACTGCAGTTGATGGGGGCTGTTCAGATCCGACGAGTCCAGGTGAAGGTCCAAGACCAGGTTTCATGCTGGATTACCCACCAAAGTTGTGCTGATATAAATCTCCGTACATCAGTGAGATAAGGCATGCTCCTCTTGAACCAAATTGAGGGTGTGTCTTCACTGGAGAGTTAACTCAGGCCTGTCCACACACATGAAATCCTCTCTGTGCGATGGTGCTTTACACCCAGGCTTGCAGGTACAGATGGGGACATAGGCTAGTGCGTGGGTGCTGCTCTCACTTGGGCTGGTAACTTGCCTGCGCTGCAGTGTGGACACAGACTAAATGGCTCAAGTGCTAATAATCCTCCAGTCCCTTCCCACAATTTCCCCTGAATGTCCAGAGTGACAGACCAGCTCTCCCACACTTCACACGGGGAAGGAATCAGAGAGCAGCTCAGCCTTCTATGGTCAGGGCCGGCTCCAGGCACCAGTGGCAGTCAGGCTGTCTTCGGTGGCATTTCGGCGGGAGGTCGGCAGCTGCCATGGGACCCATGGACCTCCCACAGAACCACCGCCGAATCTGCAGCAGCCGCTGACTTCCCGCCAGAATGCCGCCGAAGACAGCCGGACTGCGGAACCTCCGCGCTTGGGGCGGCAAAACCCCTAGAGCCGCCCCTGCCTATGGTGCAAAGAACCATGGGAGGTACCCCCCTCCCCAAGTCCCACCAACACACATGAGTGAATACAGCACCCGGGAAGACACAGTAAGTCAGGGTTACGCAGTGTGACTCAGGCTAGGCCAACCCAGGTGCTGATCACCTGAATTAACTCTGCTGCCGTCACTGAACACCCTGCAGGTTGCATTGGTTTAACTAAAAAGGTGGTGCAGGTTTGTGTGTAGACAAGGTTCTCCCCACACGACAGAATATTTTAGGCTCCAAGCCTCATGCCCGCTACCTCCCCACAGTGCTGGTTTCCTGCAGTACAGTGAATTATGATCCGGAAAGTTTATCAGCAAAAGGGCAACCAGGTCTAAAGAATGACCCCTCTCAAACTCTGCCCAAAACAAATCACTTTGGAGTTTCCAGCACCCCTCTATCATTACACACGCCTGCGTCTCAGGTAAATTAGCAACCTGACTCTTTCCCCTGCTGTTACTTCCAAGAAAAGGACTGTTCTTATTTGCCATCCAGGTAAAAGTACAGTAAACCTAGAAGTAAATAAAAGGGCAGTAATCAAATATATTTAACTGTACGCAGCCAGATCCCATTATTTGTACAGATAGTGACTTGGGTATTTACATAATTAGCGTAGCTTCGTCTTTAATAAAGAAATGGTGCCATTTTGTAACAGCTGCCTGCGGTGGTTTTCTTCAGCCTATTGGAAAAACAAAGTCCATCTTTAAATGTGTATAATTTTCTGTGGTTAGTTGGGCTCAGTTCCAAACTAGACTTGTGTGCCTAGGAATGAAACTAGAGAATGGGATCGTCTCTCTCCTCCTAGGTCTCTCCTGCCATGGAGGGGAAATCTGCTGTCACAGTTTCTCTCTTGGCTTCTCCACTAAGTAGGTGCATTGGGGAGTGACTCAGGGGTCTCCCCGCTACTTCTCATCCAGAGCATGGGTGTTTGAAGAGAGCAAGCATGGGAGATGTACTCCTATGTGTGGGGATGGGAAAACGTGGAACAGCACCCTGCACAGGTGTTTGTTGGGGGTGGGGGTAGCTGCTCTCCTCCAGGAGTCTGCTGCCTGGAAATGCGGGAGGTGGCCACCACCCATTGTCCACCATGGTCCTGTCAAGCAGCCTCCGGCCCGTGAATCCAAGAGGTCCTAAAACAGAATCATCTGGAGAAACCATCTCTCTGCCCAATCCTCTTCTCCAGAACAAAATCGTTCGTAGCTTTTCACTAGTGCTCGCTCCTGCACGAACCGGTCGGCAAATCAAAAGTGTCCTGTGAAGCCATTGACTCAGGTGCCCCTGCAGTCCCACTGAAGAGAAAGCCTGGATGGGGCAAAGCCTCCTTCCCAACCTGGGCAAGTGCAAGTTTGCAGACTGTCCCAGCTCATCCTTAGACTCAGAAGCACCTATTGTGTTAGTGTCAGGCAGTTAAATCCCCAGGGCTAAGTGGGGATCCTTATAGTTTGGGGATTTCTGAACTAGTTCACCCCGATGCAAACAGGTGTTAAGAAAACTAGAGAAATTCTGGCCCAAGACTAACTCTGCTGCACTGTTTCCGTGTCCCTGGGTGAAACTTTACAACTCTCCTCTGACCTGGTGCTTGTGAGGGAGGGAGGGGTCCCCACTTGGGTTTTATACACACTGCCTGAGTCAAATTACCCTCCCCTCTGCTGGCCTTCCTCTGAAATAACAGATCTCCCTGTAACCAAATATGACCGCTCAGGAAAGCCATTTTGCAAACAGCAAGGAGGCTTCTTCATTCTCAGGGACTGGTGAAAAGGCCCTTTGTTCTAAAGCCGGCGCACCTGGCCAGCGTTATCGGAGGTGGCCTCCCTGGGCTCAGTGCTCTGAGCAGCTGCTACAAGGACCAGGTACATTTGCATCTGCATCGGCCCAAGACGAGCCGCCCGCCCCAAAGAACAGTGGTGGGTGCTTCTGTGGGACCTGTGGAAGGAGCAGGTCCTTTATTTTCTTTCTCTCCCCTTCCTAAAGCCAGCAGCTTCGGCTCCTTTGCTTCTGTACAGTGGCTGAATGGAGTAAAAATAAGCACAAGCATGAGGACACCCTCCTAAAGATGCCCAGAGATGTTACATCACTTAAGACACGTCTGGAAGGTGCACAAAGACTATGGTGATGTGGAAGGCATAAGCTGAGAAGAGATTTATGGAGTCATTGATACATTCTTTGAAACCACAATCTATTGCGTGCAAGCCAAACTTTGTTTTTCAGAGTAAGAGGCCAGAGTTAGAAGTTATCTTACAGCTGGGATGGTTGAATCCACTGGAGGCAGGGACATCACCCTGACCCTCACACCCACATTTAGTTTGCACTTTGGTGTCTGAATGCACTCCCGGTGATTTCTGTGGGAAGAGCATTAGGCCCGAATTTATCCAGAAACTCAATGAGAGCAAAATCCGCATACCTGGTTACTGACTACCCAAGGGAATCAGAGCTTCCCTTTCAAACCAGGGTATATGACAACAGAACTATACTGTAAAAAATGTCATCACCAGCAAAACCCGTGTAAAAACCAACCCTCACATTTTTCATTCTTTCCCCACATTTTATAGGATTTAGAACAAAATAGAAATATATGTGCCTATTGAGCTGCCGTCTGGTACTTAATAGATATTAACCATGTTTCCGGTTCTGCTGGAATGAGAGTCTATGGGAATTTTGCCACTGACTTCAGTGGAAGTAGGATCTGGCTTCTGTGAGTTAGTTTTGGGGCCCAATTTTATAAGCCCTTTGTGTATGCAGACCTTCCGTTGAAGTCAATGGGCTTGAAGGATTGGGTGACAAAAGAATTATAATGATAGACTTTCTAAGCCGTCAACCAAGAGCCTGAAAATCAAGAGGTTGAAGCTGTCAGTAATCACTGCAGTTGGAAGATGTTCTGCTTCTTGTAAGATTGGGCCTGGTATATTTCTAACACCTTTCATTTTCAACTAATATCAAAGCTGCCTCCCACGAGCTGGAAGTAACAATTTACCCCCAAACCCTTTTTCTCTGCATTACCACCGTGGAGGTAAATTCACTATTTTGTCCAGGCGAAATGGGAGTTTTCATTGTTTTCACAGCAGACTGGCTCTGTTTGCCAAGTGAAATAGCAAACATTTTCCCTAGGAATACTAGAGACGATCTTATTTCAGACCCATCTGTTTTCATGAAGCAAACCCCAATAGTCTGGCACAGGACTAGTCTTCATGTATTTGTTCAGATTAAAGCAATTTGTATATTACAGAGTATCTGTACATTGTATATCTTCAGGCTTTACCCAGCTACCAACAGCTGTTCCAAACATAAACCTAAGCTTGTATATTCATTAAATCCTGCCTCCCTTTCTAATGCTCCAAGGAAGAATCTCAATGATAACTTTACACCTTACTCATGCCAGCAATCCTGTTTTCTGCTATAGGAAACAGGAGAAACTTTAGGAAGGATTTGAACATTTTCCTCTATGCTTTGTATCAAAACTTGGGGACCCAGTTAAGTTACTTAGGAGCTATCTTCTATAGCTGGATTTGTTTGAATTGCTTTACCAATTAAGTGGATCCAAAGCCTACCAGAACTAGGGACAGCAGCAGAGATTTTCCTTTGAAACAAAATATACAGATGGTTGTCTGTGTGTTTGTGTCTATCTACTTAGCTTTTTTTAGTTTTTATGTAGTATCTGATATCACAGAACCTGGCAATAGAAACCCCATTGAGATTTGTAAGCACATTTCACCTTTCTAGGTATAACATATAGTATAGGCACAGGCAAAATCAATTTTCCTACCCCACCAATCTGTATTCTTGGGCTAACGATCTCTAGCAACAACATTTATAGCACATATTTAAAACACACAGAGAGGAAATGTTTGCCGTTAGTGCAAGGAACCAGCAGTCAAACTGTCCCTGTTCATTCAGTACATACCAACAAATGTCAAGGCTATACTGACAACCGCCAAGAAACAGAATGAAGTTTATCACACTACATTCTTAGCTCATCCCCCTGTGAGGGAGAAAAGGTAATTATTAAATAATATTTGTGGTCAGAGAAGGTTATAAACTGTGTACTATACCCAATAGAGTAAAATGACTCCTTGGGTAATTATCTAATTAGGTGTTTGGGATACTTTTTTTCTTTTAATGCATACGTTGTGTTTTTTAAAATCCCTTTGCACTGAAATAATTCCTTGAGCTTTCCAAATCTCTCTCAAACAGTGTAATTAGATCATTAGGATGTGCCTTTAAAACAGGGATTTGCAATGGTTAAACAAAACAAAAAAAAATCCTCATCAAAATGTGTTTGGGGGTGGGGGAAAATGCAGCCCCAATTTGGAATGAAACCACAGTCTAATTGTTTATTTGTATGGAGGTATTTTTTAAGTAAATCAGTATTTTAGCTATTTGGATGATTTCCTGAGTAATCAAAGCAGTTAAACTATACTAAGGAAATATTTCTTGCCAACAGTTATTTTAAAATCAAAGCTTTCTTTGAATTATGCAAATCTGGAACTTATAAACTTAAGTTTTTACATATTCCTGTCTAAAAGGAAACCTAACAAATATAAATTTTATATTTTTACACACATACACACATTGACAAAGACAAGTTTGCAAGGCTAAATTCTGAACTGCAATCTTGAGGTTTTACTGGAATGAGGAAATACACCTCTAGAAAAGTTATTCAAACAGGAAACTTGGAAGGTTAATATAATTCTGCCATAAAAGACATATACACTTTGTTTACAATTTTCTTCTGAATATAAAAAAGGGTTTTGACTGGCTTGAGGGAGATATGCAAAGCCAGGTCAGGATTGTCAAGGAAAGGATAAAAAGTTTAATGCCAGATGATCTGAACAAAAGATTAGAAATAAATACAATTTAAAAAACAAACATTTAAAAAAATATAATTCCAAATTGTAGCCTCTGTAGACTGCAGCGAGGAACAGAAAAAATAAAATAAGTTTTGCTGTTTTATTATAAAATGTTATTGTGCCTGACTAAAATTATCTAGAAAAAATATTCCTGTTGTTCGCCTGTGTACCAGTAACTTAGTTTGGTCTGTCACAGTATTACTGACAACAGTCCCCTTCAGTGAATACTGAGGTTATATCGCAGGACCTGAGGGGAGCATGTACAAAGGAAAGTTGCATAAAACACAAATATTAGCAATGGCACAACTCATTTCTTATTGCTTAGGGCCCTATCCTGTAGTCGATACAGATACAGAGAGAGAGTGAGTCCTGATGTTTACAATCAACGGTGTGTCACAAACCTCGGGAAATAATTTCGGGGCGATGGAAAGTGAAGCGTTGCTTAGAAATTCGCAAGTGTCCCTCGGCTGGAGGCCACCCGGATTAGCCAGGCTGTCAGGGAGAAGCGCTGGAGCCCCGGGGCCGTTACCTGCGCGCTGGGTCAATTCAAAGCGGACTTGGCTCCTTTCAGCCGCCTCTCCCAACTCCCTTTGCAGCCAGCGTCTTCACTTTCCCGGGATTAACCCCGGGGAAAGGGGCAATTAAACCTCTCTCCGTGGATTTACCCTGCCGCGGTGGTTAATTAAACCATCCCTGGGGCTGGATTTTTTTGTTTAACTAAACCAAGGCAGAATTTGTTTAGGGAGTTGGAAAAGGGGACCGGGAGCAGATCGGGCTACGAGGCGGTTTGCAATGGATCTGCTTTTAAAACCCCCCACAAGAAATCAGGTTTCTATTACTTTTTTGGTGGTTTCTTTCCTAAAATCTTTTCAGCTGTGACCTCCGCATCCCACACAAAACAACCGGGCTCCTCTGGCATGAAGCCGGGCAGGTGGGCTTGAGAAAAGCCGTCGGGGGAACGCTCCTTCCCTTCCCCACTCAAAGCCGGCGCCCCCAGCTCTGATTCGAATCCACACCGGTTCTACGCGACGTTCTTCCGACGGGACCCCTTTTGCTGCAGTAGGAAGCCGAGATGTTAAGGCCCCCTTCGGGGTGGTGCCGGCTCTGGAGAAACGGCGCGGAGCTGCGGGGTATTTCGGAGAGCCTGGGAGCTAATAAATCGTGAGCGTAAGGAGCGCGGATCTCGGCGCCTGATCTGGCCCAGAGAACAGCGTGGGAACGGTCTGATTCGAGCCTAGTGGCATTTACAGGGGGCAGTTGGGGCTCCCGCTAATAATGACCTGAAAGCCCCATTCATTCCCCGCACACACACTTCGGTTTTCCTCACGTGGGACCCCTGGACCCGCTGGCTAATTCCAGCCGCTCCCCTGTGCCCCTCACCCGCCCTTTGATCGGGTCCAGCCATAGCTGCCTTGGTAAAGCAGTGCTTTGGCCAGGTCCGATCCCTGTGTGAATGCATCAAATCCGCGAGGACCAGGCAGGCTCCCGATTCCCCCGTGTAAATGCACAAATCTGCTGAAAAATTGCTGTGTAGAAGTTTGGACTCAGGTTGGGACCCTGCGAGGGCAGAGGGTCCAAGAGTTGAGGCTCCATCCCGCGCCTGGACGTCTACACAGTGATTTTTAACCCTGTGAATCTGAGCCAGCTCTGGCCAGGCGATAGGTCTTTTATCCCTCTGTAGACATACCCCTCACAGGCTTCCTGTGTGATCCTGAGCAAGTTGCTTAGTCTTGAACCTAAGCAATAGCCCAGCACAGAGCTACTTTCCCTGAGACCTTATCTACACCGGACATTGCTGTTGTGGAAGGAATTAAACCTATCCTGCTTCAGTTCAGTCTGCGTGGTCTAGATCACTCTGCTTTTGTAAAGAAAATCAAAGGATCTTTGCTGCTGCCTCTGGGGTCAATGGCATCTTAACTTCAGGGAGAACAGTATCAAGCCTTTCTCTAGACACACAACTGCAGAATCCTTTTGTTCAGTCTCCTTATCTGCAGAAGCAGATACGCTGAGCTTCATTGATACCTAGACATTAGGGCTCAGATCCTCAGGTATTTAGGCTCCTATATTCCATTGAAATCGTTAGAAGTTAGGAGCCTGAATACCTTTGTGGATCTGGGTCACCCTGACTTTTATTTCTTTGTTTAATTGATTTAATAAGACACACCTCCTAGGACAGCAGCCAAACCCCAGAGTGTTCCTACTTCCCTGCACAGAGCAAGTCATTTTAGGGTGAACTCATTGACTCTTGTACATTAGGATGAGGGTTGTTTTACTAAATAGTGATTGAGTTTTGAATGGTCTCCCTGGAGCATTGTGCAAATGCCTTCCTTCTTCCGGGAAGATGCAGTTAACATAAGAATGGCCATACTAGGTCAGACTAATGGTCCATCTAGCCCTGTATCTGGTCTCTGACACTGGCTAGCACCAGA
Organism: Dermatemys mawii; assembly: GCA_007922305.1. Taxonomy (NCBI): domain Eukaryota; kingdom Metazoa; phylum Chordata; order Testudines; family Dermatemydidae; genus Dermatemys; species Dermatemys mawii. Next base: position 6,950,266 of record ML677366.1, on the reverse strand, counting down.
TCTTCAGGGGAAGTGGCAGAATGGAGCAATTTTGGAGAATTCCACCTGGTCTTCCCCTTCCCACAGTCAGAGGTTAGGGTTGCCTGAACATGAGGTACATCCCTGTTCATCTTGGCTAATAGCCATTGATGGACCTATCCTCCATTAACTTACCTAGTTCTTTTTTTAAACCAGATATACTGTTGGCCAACACCCCTTCCCCTGGCAATGAGCTCTACAGGTTTTTTGTGTGCTGTGTGGAAAAAGTACTTCCATTTGCTTGTGTTAAATCTGCTGCCTATTGATTTCATTGGGTGACCCCTGGTTTTTGTATTGTGGGAAAGGGCAAATAACACTTCTGTAGTGTTTGACAGTATTCATGATTTTATAGACTTCCATCATATTGCCCCTCAGTGGCCTCTTTTCTAAGCTGAACAGCCCTGATCTTTTTAGCCTCTCTTTGTATGGATCATCTTTGTTCTCTGAATCTTTTCCAGTTCCACTATATCCTTTTGGCAATGGGGTGATCAGAACTGGACACAGTATTCAAGGTAAATAAGACGAGGAAGACTTTGTAGCACCTTAGAGAGTAATCAAGGTGTGGATGCATCGTGGATTTATATAGTGGCATTACGATATTTTCAGTCTTATTTTCTATCCCTTTCCTAACCGTTCCTAACATGCTGTTAGCCTTTTCAACTGCTGCTGAGCATTGCAAATTCTGACCCAATGGAGGGAGTGCTGGAGGAGGTGTGAGATTTGGCAGTCTCGCACCAGGTCTTTACACTAACACATAGGCTTTACTGGCTTGAGCAGCAAGACATAATCCCCGTACCTGGGGAGGGTTTTCACTCCAGCTGATCCTGAAGTTTGGATAGAGAGAGTCCCAAATCCTTAAAAATAAACAGGTGTCTAAATCGATGTCCGTGGGAGGTAGGCCCTGAAATACGGCCTTTGAGGCTCTGAAATTGTGGGTGCTGCAGCACTGGCAATTGCGCTTCCAGAGGAACGGCCCAGTAGTTCTAGGGTTGATCTTTCCTGGCAGCTGAATCAGCCCCGGGGACAATAAACCAGTGGCTTCTTCAGGCGGATGGATCTCTTTGCTGAATGTTTCAGCCAGCCCCTGGGAAAGGGGTCTTGTCTCCTTGTATAGAGAGTTCACATTTTAATGCCAGAGCTTCACTTTTCCTTTATTTCTTCAGGGAGGATTTCTGTCCCCCTCAGAAATTTATCCTGAACCCCAACCCATTTTAAGGGGGCCTTGGTGCAGCTCTGATGCCCTGGTACATTAACAGCAGGTGGTTTCTGGGGGCCAGTTTGTGTTTGAAGCAAAGAAGGCCTTTCCTTAATATGCCTAAAGACTGTTTCCGTAGCCTTGGTAACTGTGTCCCTCCGCCAGTCCTTTCTCATGCCCAGGTTAAAACCAGGAGAGGCGGTTGGAGGAGATCTCTGAAACACATTGACCATGTCTATACTACAACATTATGTCGACCTAACTCACATCAGCATACGGTCTCTGCATGTGTGTGCGCACTTGGCTTCTTGTGTTGGTGCACATCCTTCCCTGGAGCGCGTCTATCAATTGGATTGTCAGGGTGGGGCATTGTGGGATGGCTCCTGAAAGCCAGTAACAGTCGACATGAACAATACAGTGTCTACACACCGACACTGCGTTGCTCTGTCTACATTGACTGTGACTCTGCGCCTCTCAGGGAGGTGGTATTCCTGAATCCGTGTAGAGAGGAATTTACGTCGGCAGAAGCCATATTTAAGTGAAGACGCTTCCACAGCGAGGTCAACGCCCGGCAGCTCACGTCAACCTAACTGGGTCGTGTCAACCAGACTTTTGACTGTGCTTTGAGGGTGGCTTAAAAATCCAGAAGGGAATGAACATGTGTGCAGGATCAGAGGAGGGAATCTAAAGGAGAATGGAAAATCCATGAAAATACCTCACCAAATACGAAAGAACCAAACTTCACAGGACAACGAGGGTGTGAATTCCCAAACTGTGCAGAATGCTGCAGAGATCTGGAGGGTGTTCGGTGAGACTCTGGTTTATCAGACATACATATGCTGGTTATTTAGGGTGACCAGATGTCGCTATAAAAATCGAGACAGTCCTGCTATTCGGGATTTTTTGTTATATAGGTGCCTATTCCAAGTTTTCACACTAGCTATCAGGTCACCCTATGGTTTATTACACAGGCATATCCTGTCTGTGGGGCAGGGATCCGGATCTGAGTCCGGTTGATCCCATACATGCCCCTTGGGCGCAGCAGGGCTCCACTTGGGCTGGATCCCGGGCTCTCCCTCGCTGGGCCTGGCTTCTGTGGGGCCTCCTAAAGCCCAGGCCTCTCCAGCCCCTTCTCTCTTCGTTAGGGAAGTGTTGGAAAGTTGCTGAAGTGAGAAATGAGCCTGCAAAAAGCTCGTTGTCCTAATTAAACTTTGACAAGGAGAGTGACAAGAGGCAATGGAGGGGAAACAATGCCACCAGTGTTGGGGACGCAGGCCTGAGCTGGGAAAGCCTTTGTCCCCAGGAACAAAAGCCGTTGTTTGCATGTGTTAAAGTCCATTAAACTTCATCAGACCCAGGTGCAAACACCATCCGCCCCAGAGTCCCTCAGAACCCACCCCACCTTCCGCGCTAATCAGGGCACTGCTCCCAGGGGGCACTGCATCAAAACGGCTCCCTTTCTGGGTAAATATTTTGCCCTGCAATGAATTATTGTCACTCTTTCTATCACGCTGCCGAATAGGGCTGGCGAGCGGGGGCACCGGCCAGGCTGGGGCCTTTGTTAACAAGGCAGGGAGTGGGGGAAAGGGCCGTCATTAACATGCGTGGAATATAATCATTCAGAACTGGGTGGGTTTCTCTCTCTCTCTCTGTGACGTGCCTAACTGCCTCCCAGGACCAACTTACTCCCCTCCCTGTAAATGAAAGCAGGGATTCACGCACTGTTATTGCAGAATACAATGTTTCCTCTTTGTGTTCATTACCCTCACCTAGGAGTGGAAATAAGCAAATCCAGTGCAGAGTGGGATCATGGAGCCAATGAACGAGTACTTGGCTTTTAAGTGTTTTATTTACTGGCGCACCAGTATACAAGGACAGTCATAAAATCATAATGTAGGGGGAATTTATACCCTCTGAGGACAGGACAGGCCTTGAAATAGAAAAGGTAGCAGCAAAAAGCAAAGAAAATTGAATTAGGTCAGGAAGAGAAGGGTTAGGCCCAGAAGGAGAAGAAAATAAATAATATGTATTTACTAGCTAGACAGAGTAGCTGAGCAAAGACAAGCACACACACATGAAACAAAAACCCTTGCTTAGGACAAAGCCGATAAATCTTTAAAATCCTCCCTGTAATGTTTGTGTTTCATAAGACAGGAATAATGTGTTGTTCAAGAACAAACCATTCCTGAGTCATTGTCTGTCCCAAGTGGACTTACCAGTTAGTTTCTGCCCCACTGCTATTTTCAAAGTCACATTTTAGAGGGATTTTTTTGAAAAATGTGGTGTTAATAACAATTTATTACTGCTGATGAAATTGGGAGACATGCCTCTTACTTTGTAATTAGACATTTAAGGCCCTGATCCAGCAGCAACTTAAGCACATGCTTCACTTTAATGTGAAGTCAATTGAGACTGATCACGTGCCTAGAGTTAAGCAGGATATGTTTGCAAGATCAGGGCCTGAGAGGGTATCTTCTTTAAGTATATTTGTTTACCTAATATATTCTGTGATTTTTTTTTTCTGATTGCATGATTGCAGCAGGCAACATTCTCCTATGGGAAAACCTAAGATGGGGGAGCTGTCTGGTGCCGCTCACTAATAATGTTACAAAGTCAAATGATTATCCCTGTAAACAAAAATGTTTGCAGCCGCTTGATTTGGGGAAGGAGAAGAGGTAATGGCATTGGGCACGTTGCATTGTAAACTGTTCAGCTATGCAAGTCTATGTGTACTGAGGCGTTAATGGGAAATTGTTGGGCACTGGGCCCAGAGCAGATGTGATCATGAATAAGAACGAAGAGAAGCTGAAGGAAAAAAGCATATTTTAGGATCCTAAGATCCTTAGTAGGCAACCACTGCTTACCACACAGTGTCACCTGCCTACAATGCCTCTTACCACTGTGCGGTGGGTAAGTCTAATATCTATAGCAATATAATCTCTCTCTATATATAATATGTATTTGCCTGCAGATAATATGCAGCTAGCTCTTTTCAGGAAAAATAATGTCCTGGTCTAGATTGCTGGATCAATCCAGGAAGTGGTTCCAAACTTAAATCGTGTTCACTGTAGCTGTATCAATCCCCTTGTTTGGTTCATAACATGAGCTCTCAAGGTTTTTTCATAGTGTGCTCCACATTTTAAGAGAGGTTATCCCATCCCAAGGACAAGATTCACTTCCATTCATGCTCCCATTTCCCCAGACACTGGTGTCAGCAAAAACAAAGGCTGGGAGGAGGAAATTAAAGACTCCTTCGGTATGTGAGACAATTAAAAATTTTGCTGTTTTATTTTTTTTCCTACCTACTTCACAAAATATTTGTTGGGACCGGAACACCAAAGAGAAGGCCACTCCAAGTTTTCAGAAGGCATGGCTCGGTGCCTGTGATTTGGTTGAAAGAAGAAGATTTTTACCAGATCTGTTGCTTAGTTAGATAAATACAATGTAAATTATAAAGGGCTATTTTGAAAACCAAATAGATGCTTTGCATTTAGGGCTGAGATTAGACTGTCTCATGTTTTGCTACTAGCATCACAGCAATATCTATGTTGTTTCATTTCATCTTCTCACCGTTAGAACATGGTTTGCTTTGTTGGGGGATAGGGAAACTTTTGCCTTCAGTCATAGAACTATTACAATGGATGCTGTTACATCAGTGGGGTGAAAGAATAAGAAGTGTGGGAAGAACAATGGACCATACAAGTTGGTGTCCATCATTGTCTCTTGATCCAGAATAGTGTCACCTCCATTAGACACAGCCAGGTTTTCAAGTGATGTAAATCAGCGTAGCTACACTGAAGCTAAACTAATTTATCCGACAATCCATTCCCTAATTAGCCAATGGCCCAGGCTTTTATGTCAAATTTGCTTCCAGGTGTTGCCATCTGAGATCCCCAGCACCACTGTGCTGAGAGAGTGGGACACAATCAGGAGCTTCCCTGTCAATTCTCCTGGATACAAAGCAAGTGAACCTGGGAAAAAAGCACAGGAGCTGTGAGACGAATACCCAGGATGCAAGAACGAATTGCAGGCCAAAATCCACCTCAGTAAGATTAAATGAGTGGAAAACATGGTGAAAATGCCTTCCTGAGCTCTGAGGTAGTTTGAGCTAATCCCAGCAGCCCTTGAGGCACAGATTAGGCTGTAAAATAGCCATGGCAGTGCACCAGGGACATGCCCACCAGTGAGCTCACCTTCACAGCATGGATAGCCAAAACTGATGCACAAAGGTGTGTTCAGGTCTAACTGGCAGCAGCGCATGAAGATCAAACTGCGTGTGACCCAGCACCAGGAAGGCAAAGGAGCTAGTGCTGGATGACCGAGAGGAGATGGGAGAAAAGTGTTGAGAGACGTGGCTCCGCAACAATGCAAAACAACAAAATGATCGAGAGCTGAAGCTGTCATGCTTCAAGCGTCAGGCTAGGCCGGAGGTATTGCAGACATCCGTAAATATTGCTGCAGTGGTTGGACACAATAGGGTGAGTCAAGAGTGGCGTGGCCCTTATTTTAATAGATTCTCTTCCTGTTCCATCTACTTCTGACTCATCTATGGACAATTACGAGCTTACCCATTTTTCACCATCTAAATGGCAGCCTGGTCTTATTACACTGAGCGTAGGGTTGAGAACCAAAAACACCTGAATTTGAACCCTGGCTCTGCCTCGGACTTGCTGTATGGCCTTGGGTGAGTCAATGAGTTAGACCCTGCTGGATGCCCTCGAATCCCACTGAAGGTATCTCAGCTGCTGGCAGGACCCAGCCCCAACCTCTCTGAATGAAATTCAAGCACTGGCAAAAATAGATAGGACTTCTGTTGAGCTGAGGGGAGTTGTGCCCGTGTGTGTCAGGACTGCACTTGTCCTTCTGTATCTCACATTCCCTGTGAGTAAAATGGGGGGCGGGGGGGATCCTTCTTGCCGTCGTCACAGGGGGAATCAATAAATGTGTTTAGATCTCTTTGAAGGTGAACAAGTTTTATTGTTCTTATTGGTGGCCTTATTAGGGGAGTTCTACCAGAAGGCTACACATGTATATAGCTGGTCAAAGTGCATTATTTCTGCCCATCCTTTCTGGCTCTTACCCTATATTCATATTTATTCCAAACAAACTTATAAAAGAACAAGTAGCATGCAAGACGTCTGCCTTAAAATCCATACATTCACACAAAGACCAAACCAGTTATGACAAAAATACTCTCCCAACAATGGGGTATAAATAGACCATCTCCCTTTATGAAATACATGTTGTTTTGTTTTCACTCCATCAGGGGCGACTCGCTAGCATGACTCATTAGATTGTTCTGGAATTTCTTTTTCATCTTCCTACTTCTCCCTCAGATATTTTGTCCTGCTATAACACTAATACTTGGCTCTTCAGCTGAGCAGTCCTGGTAGGCAAAAAAAGACTGAGGGCAATGGATTAATTCTAACAGTGCGTTTTCCACTCTACCAATTTTCTAATGCATTCCCTCTGGCCAGACCTTACCCAGTTAACTTCCTCTGCATATGACAGTGGATGATCAAATCCATCGGGATGTCACTCACTCAATGGTCCAAATTCTGATGGCCAAAAAGAGTACATCTATAACTACCTGGAATGTAGGAACTCTAAATAGTGCAGGAAAATTAGCAAGGTAATCAAAGAAATGGACAGATATAAAATTGACATCCTAGGACTTGTCTTGCCATCAATTTTGTGGATGTTCAAAAAGCATTCGATGGTGCAAACAGAGAAACAATGTGGAAAATTGTGGAACAATATGGAATTCCAACAAAATGAATCAATATTATGAAGGCATCCTATGCCAACTCAAAGTGCTGCATTAAAATGGATTGAGTAAGCCATTCAGCATCAAGACAGGTGTAAGAAAGGGCGCCTCCTGTCTTCTTTTTTGTTTACGCTAGTTATTGACTATGGAGCAAAACAATGCGACAGTGATACATATGCACTAAAATGGAACAAGTCAAGGCTATTTTATCTGGACTTTGTTGATCACATCACTCATATCAATGAAGATGCCAACGGACTACAAAAATGCACAAACCAAGTAAAAGAAGTAATGGAGAAGATAAGTTTGAGATCCAATCTGAAGAAATGTAAAGTCATATTAATGGATATTACATGGACAAAAATCAAAACTGAAGAAGAGAAACTGGAGAACATGGACAATTTTATGTATCTTGGAAATACCATCAGCCAAGATGGTACTAGTTCAGAGGAAATAAGATGAATTGGGAAGGCAAACGCTGCATTTGGAAGACTCAAAAACATCTTCCTCAAGAGTAAACATGTACAAAGTAATTGTTTTCAGCATCACAACATATAGCAGTGAGACATGGCAACTTACCAAGAAAGATATGCAATAGCTGGATGCATTTCATCACAAATGTCTGAGAAGAATATTGGGAATAACATATAGAGATAGGAAGACAAATGAAGTCAGAAAAATGACTTGAGAAGGCAACCTCTCACAAATCTACAAAAGAAGATCAGGAAATGTGCTGAGAATGGAAAAAGAATGTTTACCCAATACCGCCCTTGAATGGAAGCTAGAAAACACAAGAAGAAAGAGAGGAAGACCATGAATAACATGGAAATGAACAGTTCCCAATGACATCAGGTGCCTCAACCTGAAATGGGAAAATTTGGAGAGAAGGGCAGTTGACAGGCAAGGATGGCAAATATGTATAGCCCAATGTGCAGCAAAGCATGGGATGGACGAAGGTCTAAGATAAGGACTGCTCACATAGTCTCATGCCACCTAGTGGCCCAGTTGGGAATTGCAATTTATGGGGGACCAAAAAAATCTTCGTAATGAAATATGTGTAACTCTGAGATGGGCCAGCAAGCGCAGGTTTTAGTTTTGCAAAACAAGTTTGAAATCAAGGCTTGTCTAGATAAAATGGACTCTATATCTGTTCCACCCAAAAGGTCATTGTTTTGTTTTTGCAACAGGCAAGCTAGGATGATTTTGACTTTGCAAAATCTTGTCAGCCAAGTTTTAAGTGAAACCTACTGAAAAGTAGGGATAGTTTGAATCCAAGCTCCACTTTCTCAGAACCACCAAAATTTGGGGATTTCATTAAGAGATTCTTGCTTTGACTCTTCTCTAGCCTAAATGAGACGTGACAAGCTCAAAAGTGGTGGGTAGTTTATAAATAAATAGAAGTTTCTACCTACATAATTTATCCCATAATTTCCTATGTCTGACTCATCTGATGACAGAATTGCCCAAAGCGACACCTACGTACCAGGATAGCTGCAACAAAAAAGTGAAAAGTTATTTAAAACATAACAGTATCCCCCACAAATTATTTAGAAATAATGCACATTGCTACTTGGTTTTATTATTGCCAGACACCTGTCCCTTCAGTATTTGCAGCTCACAAGGAAAAGCTAGATAGCGATTTGTAACTATTGTGGCTCTTCTGGCTGTGGAAAATATTATGCTGTGTTACTTATCAGCTTTCACAAGCCAAGCAGCATCTGACTGGGTTAATATCTGGATGGAAGATTTCAAAGGAAATACGGGAAGTGATGCTTATGATTCATGTTGTAGTGCTTTCTCTTCTAAGTCTGTATTAGCCATTAGACCGGCATGATGTTATGGGGTCTACTGCCACTGGTGATGTTGTTCTTTTGGCCAAGATATCCTGACTTCTCATGGAGATTCAAGATGCCATAAAACATTTGGTAGGGTAACTCTGGTGTCCTGACTCTTCTTAATATGTTCTATGGTACATTTATTTTATATCAGACAAAAAGAAGTGTGGGGAGTTTCATTCTGATAGTAAATTTTCCTTGTAGAGTATCTCACATAAGGCATGTGTCTATATATACATATACATATATTAACTTTCCCTCAGTATTTATTAAGTCCAGCAAAAAATTACATACGTGCCTAACTTTACTTATAGTGAGTGAAGGTAAGCAACTGGGTAGGCCTTTGCAGGATTCGGCCCTACATCTGACTCTTTGGACATGCTCTGAGTCTCTTACAGCTCTTTGAAGGAAAGGACTTCTCCTGATGTTAACTCATATAATGTTATTGGTAGCTTGCCCAAGGTGTGACGCACACACATAATGGCTGATCACCTCCTCAAGAGAGTTGCAGCTGAAGGACCCAGTTCTGTTTCCTTTCAAGTCAGTACAGCAAAACTGCCATTGTCTCAACTAGGACAGGCTTGGGCTTGAAGTCAGACCCCAGTAATACAGGAGACACACATGGGACTTGGGGGATACAGGTATCATATTAGTATGGAGTTTTTGTTTAATGTTTCTTTTTCTGTCTCTCTGGAATATTCTTGGGAAGCTTTTTGGTTTGCAGAAGACATGAGCGTAAAGGTGTGGGGAGGAGGGTTTCATGAGTAAAGGGAGGTTGTTTGGTGCACCAGAGAAGGGAGAGAATTCCAAACAAAGGCAGCATAAAGGAAAGAATGAAGTTGAGGGCAGGAGAAGGGTCCAAAAGGTGGAGTGAGCCAGGAGACAGGGATACAGGGCAATTCCTCCTACAGCTAATGAGGAGGATGCAGCCTTTTCTGTGAGATATGGACACTGCTGCTGAGAGCCATGCTATTGTCACCTTGAGAGTAGAGGCCTGCAATGCAAACGGGGTCAGAGTTCCATACCTGGAGCTACCCTTGGAAACTGAAGCTAGAAGAGAAACTGAAACTAGCTAGAAGCTCATGAGAAGTGGAGGTGGAGCTACTCATCTTGAGTATGTATCAGTCAGTTCTCCAGGCTGCGAACAGGCTGCTACTTGGTTTTGGGAGGTGTGACTGTGAGTAGCCTGAGTCTGACTCACTGCTCTTGGCAAGTGACAGCTGTCCCTGCATAGGCTAAATTGAGGAGGTAATTGGTAAAGGACTGGATGATTAACCCATTAACCATGTGATTCAGCTGGTCAGCCCAGGAGAGGGGAAGGCCATAAAAGTGCCCTGTGCCTAAGGAGAAGACAAAAGCCATATGCGGGGGAGAAGGACTTGTATAGCACACTGGAAATAAAGCACTTGCTCTTGAACTTGCCAGGGGTGTGCATGAAGGCTGTGTAGCAAGCAATAGAGGGTGAGGGGCCAACACCCTTCTGACGCACACCCTTGCGGTTAAGATTTTAGTTTTGACTTAAAGGCATGAATGGCTTGTGAACTGGGTACTGGAGAGACCTCCTCCCTGGGCCGGGCAGTCATTGAGGTGCCCAAACTGGCTCTTCAGGGTTTGAAATAGGAGCTGCCAACAGGGCATTCTCCAGAACTCTCTGCAGGCCCTCCCCTGATCCAAAATAACCCAAGTCAATAGGCTGCCAGGCATCTCTTTAGAGAAGAGTCTCAAAGCTCATTGCATCTCAGCCCCTCGGGGGAGGGATGGCCGTGCCAAGTGCGGAGGTGGTTGGTCATAGGCTCTCTTGTTGGGACAAGTGCAATTGTTTTCAAGGTTGTCAAAGCTCTTAGCCTACCCTGCGGCACCCAGCCCAGGTGGAAGTTGACCCCGTTCCAAAGACAGGGATTAAACTTTTAATTGGAGGGAGGTTGGTCCCTGGTTGCCCTGAAAAGACCAGAGCGACCTAGCCGGTGAGCTCAGTGCCTACCCAATGGGCTGCATGTTCAAGGCTTGCTCTTGAAGCGATGCAATTTTATTAGTAGGTGTAATTTGCTATCAAATCCTACTCCCACCGCCCATATCTCACAGGGAAGAACCAGCGGCTGTTGCAATGCAGCCGGGTTTCCCCGAGGACCCTTTAAAAGCAGTCCCCCCCCCCCCGCTCAAGGAGACACAATCGCCCTCATTGTTTGAGCCCTGCCCGCGTTCCTAGGGCCACAGCTTGGACCAGCTGCTGCTGCTGGAGGGATCGGGGAGCCGGAGCGGTGAGCGGGCAGAGAGGGGCCGAGCCCCGCGGGGGAAGCGGTACCTGCCCCGCCGCGCCGGGCCTGGGGATGGAGGGGGCGTGGCCTGGGCGGCGCGCGGAGCCTACGGGCGCCCATAAAGGCGGCGCCGCCCGGCTGTCAGCCGCAGAGGCAGGGCAGGCAGCGGGGTGGTGGGAGCGCGGCGTTCGCCCCCCTTTCCGGCGATGGCTGCGGTGAACGGCGCGGTGGAGAACGGGCAGCCGGACAAGAAGCTGCCGCGCCCGCTGAGGACCCTGGAGATCCTGCACACCAAGGTGAGCCGGGGCCCGGCACCTGCCGCCGGGGCCGGGGACAAGCTCTGGGATCCGCTATCTGCCCCATCTGGTGCGCTCAGGGGGGTCCCCAGATAACAGCGTGTCCAGCGGCAACAGCGAGACCTGAAAAAGGGGATCCCCTAGAGGAGGGACAGTGACCGCTCCCCGGATCCCCCTCCCCCCCACGCGAGACTCTCTTATTGTAGCCAGGGGGCCCGGTTGGACCCGATCCCCAAGTTCTGACCCACCAAACTGACTCGCTAATCTGGTCAGTAGCTAACAGGGATTTAAAACCTAAATGTAAGTGGACTTTATGATGATGCAGCTCCAAGGCAGAATGTGCTGGGGCCCGATCCTGCATCCCCCCCTAAATCCATCTCTGGTTCCAGGGTGCTTCAGGGATGTAGAGTCTGACCTCTCAGGCAGGAAACTTATTTTTGTGCCCCCTTTTACTGTATTCTTTCGACAATAATATTCAAGAGTAAATGGGAACATTGGGTCATTTTCTCCTCAAAACCTGAGTTTGCAAAAACTTTCCCTGCTTTGCTATAATTCTTCTGTGTTTGGGGTCCCACTACTACAGAATAGTGTTGCACTTCCCATTGTTGCAGGATACATCTGTCTAGTACCTTAAATTAACAGCAGATTCCCCCCCCCCCAGTGCCTGCTGTGATTCAGAGGCTCAGTTAAATCTTTGTTGTTCATGCAGTATTTTGTTTAATTACTTTCTTTTAGCTCGATGTTCCACAACCTTGTCTGTGCTCTCTTGTATTTGAACAGACTGGAAGTTTAGTGTGGTATTTGTAGCAGGTGGAGAAAGGTGTCTATACAAAAAAATGCATGTTGCTGGACTTATCCTGCCTACACAGACATGTCAATGGGAGGAAATCAAGTGAAACTGATTTTTGGGGTGTTCCCCCAAACTTATGATTTAGCAATTTCTGCTATACCTTGAAGTGGTTATGGTTTTCCTCTTTTGCACAGTAGACTCACTTCAGCATCAAATAAAGTTGCATCTGTGTATTCCTGAATTTGTACTACTTGGTAACTCTAGGGTGGCCAGACAGCAAGTGTGGAAAAATTGGGATGGGGGTGGGAGGTAATAGGCTCCTATCTAAGGAAAAAAACCACAATTGGGACTATCCCTATAAAATTGGGACATTTGGTCACCCTAAGTAACCCTGTTCTCCAGGATTTTGCTATTGAAGAAGAAACTGGTTTTTGTACAGAGTATGAACATAATGTGTCATCCTGGATCACTAATAGGTGATGCCATGTTCCCACATTAGTATGTTGGGCATACAAGAGCCAGTCCTCAGAGATATGGAGCAGTTCTTGAGACCTGAGATGGTGCAACAGTTTCCATGAAAGTCTGATCTGGATAGAGTGAAGCCATCAGGAGGATTTAAAAAAACAAACAAACAAACTTCCTTTAAAACAGGTTTGGTTTTGGTTTTGTTTTTTTTTCCTGCAGATTCAGTCCGGTTCCCATTGTGGGTACTGGGGGTTTTGCATTGGCTTCATGGTAGGATCAGACTCCTATATAGTATAGGAAAGGGAATTGGGAATCAATTCTGCAAGGTTCAGAGTGCCCTCCACTTCTACCAGAGACAGTATGAGGGAAGGGTGCTCAGCAACTTTTAGGATCAGACCCAAAATTGCCATCGCGCTGATCTTACCCCTCTCAAAGTGTCTGATTTTTACACTTTAAAAAAGCTCCTGGTACCCTTGCTAAAGTTAGGGCTTCAGCGTAAAAACACATAACCAAAAGTCCAGTCAGCTCTTATGCGATCAATAGAGCTTCCCTTTAAAACACCTTGGTTATCCCAAGCCACTGAAGTGTAAAATTTCCAAAGACTCCTGGTTTTCCTACCTTGTTCTTGATATCCAAGACATCTGCTCATTGCTGGTTTCTAAGGCTCAGAGTTGTCATTTGCAGACATCCTAATCTATTTTTTTTTTTTTTTTTTTTTTTTTTGTGGTGGGGCGGGAGAGAATTGTCACATTGTGGTAGTTAAGAATTAGAGGAGTAGCCGTGTTAGTCTGGAATTGCAGAAGTGACAGAGTCCTGTGGCACCTTAAAGACTAACTAAAGCATTAGCCCACGAAAGCTTATTCTCTACTACCCACTTCATCGTTGCATCCGACGAAGTGGGTATTAGCCCACGAAAGCTTATGCTCTAATTGTGGTAGTTAACGCCCTGTGTTGTATCCTAACACACTCATTCCTGTGGTGGAGGGACTCAGGTTTATGCTGCACTATTGACGTATGATTTCTCTTTGCTAATTTCAATTATGCAGCTGGACTAAACCATTCTAACCCCCAATAATCGGTTTAATACAAAATAATTCAGGCTTTCTACAATATAAAAAAGAAATCATTGTAATTTGTGCCCCAGCTGTGAGAGGACCAATAAAGCTGAACTGCATTAATTTCTCAAGTTGAATATTGATTGTGGTACACACCAAAGAAACCAAATGTGATTAGCCATTTATTAATAATTGGTCAGCAGAGACCCCTTCTTCTTAAACCAGTTTTCCCTACATTGTGGGGTGTGTTTTGTGTGTGTGTGTGTTTTTTTTTTTTTATTTTATTTTATTTTTTTTAAAAAATGAGCTTTCTACTAAGCTGGAATTTACACCTTCTGCTTCTGATTTCAGATTGGCGTAATGTTACTTTGGACAGTCCTTTTATTTTTTTTTATTTTTTTTTTTTATTATTAACTTCACTGGCGGTTTGCGTGTGAGATGGATGTGGCGAATAGGATCCCTAAAAATATCTAGACAATCAAATAGACTCTCTCAAAAGTGGAAAATGTTGCTAATTAGAGTACAAGTTCTGCTTCCGCTTTGATGTTCAGAACACATCATCTGATGAGGAAAATCATGGGCAATATTAAGCTTAGAATGATGATAAATACACATCTATAGGGGAATCCTGTAAAGTCTATTGACTTGTCCCAGATATATGCAGCTGTCTCCCAACAGCTCTGTAAAGTGAGAATCTTATTTTCAATTCTACTACTGATTGGATTGGGGAAATCGTTTGAAGACCAAGTCTCGTATTGATCCATATGATGCTTTTATGAAGCAACGATCGCTCACAAATAGCCTTTCCAAAGGCATAATATCCCTAGCGATGAAGATGAAAGTGAGTGTGGGCATGATCCATGTAATACACGCAGAGCGACTCCTTCGTAGGGTAAATCCACCCTTAGTTGTATGATGCTGAAAAGAATCTTGGCGATTCTATCGGTCGCCTTGAGTCCGCCATTCACTAGAGTGATTTCCTCCTTTCTCCAGCTCCGTCATCCATAATTAATGCCAACACATAGATGCAGCAAAATGGTGCCCATTCATTAGTAGCTGTAAACATTCCATTGTAGTTTCATGGGCTCCCCTCCCTGTATCTCTCAAGTTTGCCATGACATGTTCTTCATTTTAGAACCAAATTTACCTTTGTCTTCCATAAACTTGCTCACTCTTTATGATTTTAAAATGTTTGCATCCAAAGTGCTGGACTGTAATTTGTGAGCTCCGGGCTACTTAAAACTTCCCGTGCAGTGAGTTCCCTTGCAAAACTTCATTTTGGTGTCTCGTCACACTGAGTTTTGGAATTGACACCTCTGTTCCCCCAGGTGAAAATCCACCAGGATAGGTGGATCTAAAAATCAACTTTCAGATGAGTTCACATCTAGGCAACTTTCTCTAATATGTGCTGCACACGCTTTGCAGAAATATTCAGAGAAAAATATTAATTAGCTTCAGTACTAATGTTAAGGAGTCATTATGCTTTGAAATGGGCAAGAAAAGAAACCCATGCAATCCAATTCAGTGGGAATGTTGAATGTGCCAAGACGGCAGGATTGGTTGGGTTTTTGGTTTTTCTTTTTCATTGTGGGAGAGAATTCTAGCATGAGTTGATGTGTCAATAGACTTGTACATTTGCATTGGAAAGGTGAAACACTTTTGTTCAAATAAAATAATTGACTATTTTCCAGAGATTAACCAGGGCTTATTATTTAAAGACTGTTTTTAATCTCATTTTATTTACAAAGAATCATTAATACAAGCATCATCAGATAGTGTCAAGCTGGGTCAGAATAGTACAGATGTGTGTTGAATCAATCAATTATATACTGGTGTCTATGCACAGTTCGTATTAAATATCAAAATTTTAATCATTCTAAAACTCTTTGAATGCATTTTTAATTACACAACACTGGGACTCTGTTTGTCCTTGCCATAGAAAAGCCATGTTTTGAAAGGCTTATAATTTCTGTAATTTGCATTTAAGAATAAATTGTCATAGACAAAACTTTTCCAGTTGATATTGACAAAGACTAAAGACTGGCAAAGTGCTAAGGGCGTGTGTGGGTAAGGACTCCGTGGGTGACGTAGCATTGCGTCCATACTGCACTTCACTGGTGGAAAATAGTAATCGAGAAACCACTGGTGAGTAGCCTCAAATAAGCAACACTGGCAGCATATACTCAACAACTATAATGTTTGTGCTTTGCTATGGTGCTTGGAATATGTAGATTTCTTTTGGTGTCTGCTTGCCATACCCAAGGAGATAGCCTGGGTTTATTTCAAACCTATTACACAAGTCTAAATCACATGAATTACACTGTGTGGGTCTGATCCTGCGTTCTTTGGTCAATCAAAACTGACTTCACTGGACCTTTATATATGTGTACTCTCCTTGGTTTGGTTTGTTTGACTGCCAGTTAAAAATGGAAACAGCCATTAACATTAGGGCCTAATCCTGCAAAAGTGCTAAATGCTCTTGACTCCCTTTGACTTCAGTGGGTTCTCCACTTCTGGCAGGATCAGGCCCAGAGAGAGATACTTGAGCCTCCACATGGTACATGTGTGTTTGCTATTTTTTTTTTTCTTCTTGACCTCTGTTAGATATTTATTAACAACGAATGGCACGAATCCATGAGTGGAAAGAAGTTTCCCATCTATAATCCCTCAACGGCTGAGAAAATCTGTGATGTAGAGGAAGGTGATAAGGTAAGTTTCTCCGAGGGTATGTTTATACTATCTGCCAGATCAGCGATCAGTCCAGAGGGGGTCGATTTATCGTGTCTAGTCTAGACCCGATCAATTGACCCCTGAGTACTCTCCCGTTGACTCTGATACTCCACTTTGGCAAGAGGTGCAGGCAGAGTCCATGGAGGAGCGTCGGCAGTCAACTCACCACCGTGAAGACACCGCGGTGACTAGATCTAAGCATATCTTGGACTGATTTTTTCCCCCTACCTCCACCCAGTGTAGACCAGGCCTGAGCTTTACTAATCAGGAAAGCATACCGGGTACGTTTTTGGTTTTGCTACAAAATGTGGTTGGCCCAACTGTAGGTTTAAAGCCTGTAGTATCTAAACATTTTGGCATGCTTGTTCAAACGGGTTAGAGAGAATCAATTATGTCCCACTCAGCTAGAATCATGAGCTGCTTCTTTGCTAGGGAGGGTGATTACTGTAATGATTTAACCGAATCCTAGGAATGATACCAAGTATTGTTTAGAAGTAAGTGATTAAACTACTACTGCCCCATTTACTCACCTGCTTAGCTTTACACACATGAGCAGGCTCAGTGGGTTTACTCACTTGTGTAAAATGAAGCCTTTGCAGGGCTGGGGACAGAGAATGAGACCAAAGAAGGAACGCACGTTTCTTTTTAAAGATCCTCTTAGGGAAACTTTCAAAACAACCCTTCCTGGATTCTGGTCCCTTCTCCGTGGACGTCCGTTAGTCCCATTAATAGGTGGTGATCACTCATCCTTTGCGTTGAGTGGGAGTGCTGAATATTTTATATTAGCTTCGGTATCAAGACCTCCATAGTCCATGCCTTGTGCACAGGGCTGGATTAACCATTCGCCTAATAAGGCTATAGCCGTAGGCCCTCCTATTTTTTTTTTTTAAAGCCCTACTGGTCAGGCAGGGGGCACGGCCGGGGCCAGGTGAGGGGGGGCGGGAGCAAGGTTGCTCACCTAGCAGCCCACTGTGGCTTGGAAGGAGCTCATCCTGCTGCATCTCCCCACGCTGCAGGAACACACTGTCAAGGATCCGGTTAACACTGGTGACTGGACACTAAAAATACAGTTACCACGGGAACCCATGCCAGCCGTGGGTTTGACCAGGCATATGTGCACCCCCCACCCCTGAGTTCTCCACCCCTGACTTCTGCTTAGCGGTTGGGGAGGGAAGAGGCTCCCTCTGTCCCTCTCCTCCACTGAGGCTGGCAGGCAGCTCCAGAACACTGGGTCCTAGTGCTCATCACCAGGCTCTTCTGTGTGTGCTGGATCCCATTTCTGGACAACTGGTGAGCTCCTGTGAGGGAGGGGGCACGGCAAGGGGCCAGCGGGTGGTGGGGAAGAGGCACTATCAGAGCAATAGGGTGGGAAGCTTGCACCGAGCCAGCACATACGCGATCCGGCTCCAGCCAGAACTACTGCCCCTTCCATGTATAAGAAAGGAATTCCCACATGTTTGTAGGAAAAACAAAATATCTCATTCTGGATACCAGTCCTTTAACTTTACAGTACCTTCCATTGCGGGACTTCAGAGTTACGAAGCACTGTATTGAACTGTACTAAAAATCCAAGAAATCCAATTTTTTTCTTTGTGTTTTTCTGTACTGCACAGGCAACCAAGTTTTTTCCTTATGCTCAGCCTAGTTCCATAGGCCAATGCATCTTTAGTACATTTAAGGGGTTGCAAAAGTACTGGAGGAAGCTCAACACAATGTTGTAGGTTTCTTCCTTCCCCTCTCCTGCAAGGATTTTAAATCCACTTCTTAGCAGCGTATGATAGAAAGACCAGCTGAACAAGCTAGAGGCAGGCTCTGTCCATTTGCTGGTTCTCTAGCAGTTCAATCCATCATAAAAGTAGCTCACATTTGATTTTTTTTTTTTTTTTGGGCGGCGCCCCATTCCAAAAACTTAAAGCTAAATAAACTTGCAATTAGTCCTCCTTTTTCTGCCTCAACTCTAACTTCTTTCCCAAGTGGAAAATGTTGGGTAAGCATGGAATGTGATTCAAGAAAGGAATGAGAACACAGGCCAATTCCTGAGCGCAGTTACACCTGTGTAGCCTTATTGACTTCAGGGAGAACAGATTTTTGCTTAGGAATAGATTTTTTTGAGGGGGGACGGGGGGGTTCCTTTTTCACACCCGGTATAAGCAGAATCTCAGTGACTTTCCCTCCCTAAACTCTGAACACTTTAATGGGGGGGGGGAAAATAAGCAAGGTCTGCTTGATTTACACATGCAAATGAAACGGAAACATCAGACTGATCTAACAAGGGTATTGCTACAGCAGCCTGGGTTGAACTGTTCTTTTGAAAGATCCTTAATTATTCTTTTAAGATACTGATTTTCAGTGAAGTCTCTTTGTTCAGGAGGACAGAGGACACAACAGGGAATAGCTCTGTTTTGTCAACTCCTAGTCATTCAAAGTGGAAAGGCTTTAGATTAAGTTTGTTTAATATTTGTACAGTGATTTTTTTTTTTTGAAGAGCTATTGTATACAGAAATGCTAAATATTATGACTAAGCAACCATCTAAAGATCAGTGTCCCTTATTGTTGTTATGTTACACAAAGCTTAAAACCAACAAATCCAAACCATAGGAGGCTGGTGCACACACAACTCATGCTTAAAAAACCTCATGTCAGAGCTGCTGATCACACATTCTAGAACAGATAATGCTTAATCCTGCCATGAGCGCAGGGGACCGGACTTGACGACCTCTCGAGGCCCCTTCCAGTCCCATGATTCTAATTGTGGAAGAGCTTGGTGACAGAATGGCCTGATGCGGTGACTCACCGGAGATTAACTACACAAGCTGGATATCATCCTACAAATAATATTTGGGTTCAATGTGAAAACTGTAATTCATTGTCCCCATCCCGTGCAACACTGGGAGGCAGCTTTCAGAGCAAGACCGCCTAGAATACAATGCCACCCAATGTAATTTTCCCACTTCTACTTCAGTGGATTTTACACCCGAGTGGTTTTCTTCTACATAACAAAAGCAGGCTGCCTCCCAGGGTGTGGCCAACGTGAGAGTGGGGTATGTGAAGTTCAGCCCATAGCGTGGGGGGGAAAACACCTGCAGGGCTTGCCTTTGCAGCGTGCCCTGTGAAGAGCTGAGGGAAGAAGCACCAGGCTGAAAGAGGTGATCTGGATTGGGAACATTGCCGTGTTCACCCTCAGACAGACAAGCACTCTGCTACCTAGGAGGAAGGAGGCCCAGCAGAAGGACAGCGTAGCATCCCTCATACTACCTCAGACTTGGAAGTATCTGTTTGAAACATTGAGTGTCGTGAGAGTAGAATAACCTTGTTAATTTCACATAAATAAATAGCATGTAAATATGTATGTAGAGAAATGTTTGATGCCTTCATAATTTTTTTTTTTTTTTTTTGCAATATGTCATTCATATCTAGGCCCTCCCCTCTCATTAGCCTGGCCCATCATAACCGTAATCCAGTCCTGCTTGTGTGCACACACCTCCGATTGGAGTCAGTTACACTAGTAGGGCTGCCTTCTCCCCGCATACCGCAACTCCTCTCACACACACACACACACACACACACACACACACACCTGGTGGAGGTGCTATAGGGGGAAGGACCGGTCCAAGAACTTGCCTTTTTCCATCTGATGACTGGAAGGCTCTCCTGTCACCGTTGTTAACATAAGGGTGAGGCCCCACCACTGTGGAATGAGGTTCTCCCTCTTATCAGTGTGCTGGGGAACATTTTAAGCACACGGAGTAATATCACCTCTATGCTCAAGCTACGCACCACAGCTCTAGGACAGGAAAACTGAAGGGCCAAAGGTTCTTTGTTGGGAGAATGCCCCTGCCCATCCCAATGACATTCCCATGGACTATGATGCTGTCACAGGGTTGCCACTTCTGCAGTGGCAAAAACCAGGCTGTCTCCAAGCACTGGTACCATGTACTGAGCATTTTTCCAGGTTCCCCAGGAAGATACCTCCAGAAAAAAAGGAATGATAGCCACCCTAGCTATCGATGGCAATGGGGTGGAGTCTATGACGCTGCCCTAGGGAAGAGGGCAAGGCTGGGAAGTGGTGCAAGCTTATAACCCGCTTAATGTGGCCACGTCCTGGGAGAAGGACCCCTTGGAATAAGGAGCAGCCTTCATGCCTGCAATGTCCAGAAGACTCAGACTGTCCATGGACAATGCAGCAGTGGAGGCAATTGTAAAGTGACCAGATAATTACATGCAGTTCAAGGATATTATAGGTTAATTTTATATAGCACATCATTGCATCTAATTATAATTGCTGTATAAACTGCGGGGTGAGGCTAATCCTGAGGTAACTTTGTTTTACTAGACAGAAACCATGGCTCTACTATAGCTATGTGAGCCAAGTGCCTCCCGGAGTAGTTACAAAGTTGTTACGTGGTAGGGTGACCAGATAGCAAATGTGAAAAATTGGGACTGGGTGGGGGTAGGAGCCTATATAAGAAAGACTCAAAAATCAGGGCTGACCCTATAAAATTGGGACAACTGGTCACCCTATTATGTGAGTATTTCAGGCCAGCTTTTCATGCCTCTATGAAAGAAAGCTGTTGAGGAAAACAAAGAAGGCAAACTCATTTCTCCCCTACAGAGAGTCCTCATTAGTTGATTTTTCTCCTGGGTGCAAGGGAGAGATTTTAACTTCTAGCTCATGGGACTGTCCTTGGGAAAACTTCCTTCTCGGGGATCTCTTGAGAGAAACTCTCTGGCGTGGAGGGATTGAGCTGTGGAAGTTCTGGAAGTTTCCGTGGATATCCAGTGTGCAGGCTAATCCCTATATAGGGGGGCAAATGCACTCTATTCTGGTCACCAGAAGGTACGTCTACACTGCAGTGTAAAAGAGCCGTGGCACAGCCGTGGCTGATTCAGGCTTGTGGGGTTTGGGTTGTGGGGCTGAAAACTGCAGCATAGACCTTTGGGCTCAGGCTGCAACCTGGGTTCTGAGACCTCCTAAGTGGGGGGAGGGTCCGCATTGCAATTTTCAGTCCCATAGCCACAGTCAATTGCCCCAGGCTCTGAAACTCAGTGCTGTGGGGGGCGGGGGGTTTATTGCAGTTTAGATGTACCCAGAGAGTCTCTCCTTGCATCCCCTAAATCCTACACGCAGACACTCCTGCTGTATGTGTGGGGTGGGAAGGGGGTAGCAGGCAAGGCTAGGGTTAGGTTTGAGTTAGTTTAAAAACTTGTGTTCAGGGCCCGAAATAGGTCAAACTGGGTGTATTCACCTGCATTTTGCTTTGCAACTTTGGGTCTGAGTACCTTAAAATGACACTCAGCAGCTGGTGTTAAATCCACATGGCCTGGAACCAAAGAGTCTTGTGCAAACTGAACCCCTCTGAGATGAACCCAGCCCCAGTTTAATCCCCCCATCCTAGATCTCTGGGAGTTTCATGCAGACAGACTTGGGTTCGTTAATGAAGAACGTTGTGGAGCTGTGCTCCGGGATATTCTCCGTGGGGCGGCTTGAGGAGACAGGCTCTACGCAGTTGCGGTGGCCAAAACTTTTGTAGGGGCTGCAGTCGCTGGTGCTGTTGCTACAGAAGCTGCCGTGTGGCTGCTGCTCCCCCTGGTTGTGGGGGCTGGATTCCATCGCCCTCGGCGTAAGTCCCCCATAAGCTGCCTGTTTGCTTAAGCTGTGCATGAGGGACGGGAATTTGGCAACTAATAATTTAGCGAGGACAGTTGGCTGTGGGGCTGAAACATGGCCAACTTATTTGCTTGGGAGCAAAGGTTTTGTTTTTCCTTAGTTACAAAATTAAAATGGAATAGTTTGCTGGGACTTGCAGTCAGAGGGCGATCCTGGGTGGGAAAGAGGAGCCATCAGTGACGCTCTGAGGGAGTTTTCATTGGCCTACAAATAAGATCTGAGTGTTAATATCTGTTGAGTTGATACCAGGCATGGGAATAACTGATTTGACTAATGTTAATGCTGTGTCCTTGTGCTGCTTGCAGGGCTGTTACCTACCCTCTCAGCCCTGGAACTCTGCCTCCCAACCTGGCAGACCCGTTCCATGTCAAATACTCCACCTGTCCCAGTTCCCCTCCAGTGCCACCACAGAAAATATTCTCAGTGTTTCCCTGTGGCTGGCATAGTCTTGTGCACAGGAGTGAATATCAGGTGCTCAAGAGGTGCCTAGCTTTGTTTCGTCTTTCTGCACGTGGCTGAGTTCTGCCCTGGAGTGGAAAACCTGCAATCCTACGCGCTGGCTCTATCCATCATGACTAGGCCAGAGGAGTCAGCTTTTCCCACACTTGTGTTTCTTAAGCGTTTTAAGGGTGTCTGTTGCCATCCATGCCTGCCACCCACCCTTGTATTTTAGAGATGGATTGAGATTAGAAGGAGCAGTTGTAGACAAGGATACTACTACAGGCAGAGCTGGTGGTGTTACCTGTATTTAAGATGGGCCAACGTTTCCCATTGTAACCCCTCAGCCCCGTTTTCAATTGCTTATAACTTTGTCCAACGTTGACTGGGCTGAAACTTTCCATGCTGAATGTCTGCCTCGGTCTGAATATTTTTGGGATGCTTCAGGGGAAGTGATTCAGCCATTTATGAGAGAGAGATTAGAGGGGAGAATACATTCTTTTTGTCCATGTTAACCAAATTCTTCAAGCTGCTTCATTGAGACGCTCTAGCACCTCCGTGCTTTGAAACGGAGACTTGAAATTTGGTGGGGGGAGAGGGAGGAGACCAAGCCTTGGTCTCAAGCATATGCCTCTTGCTGTTCCTGTTCAGATGCCCGAATCTGACTTAAGTATTCAAAGACTTAGCCATCTGTTTGCACATGCTCAGTAGAGACTTACCAGAATTTCCTAGAGATGCTGTCTGCACTGAGCATGCTCTGTCCCATCTTTGCACCTACATCACCTACTAACCCTAGTGGACATGTGCTATCCTCACAGAGCCTGGAGCTGGGCAGGACTGACTTTGCCATTGCTCCTCTGGACTGCTGTGGCACTGGGCTTGGGAGCTAATAGTCGGGGGACTGTCTTTCTTATGGACTCAATGTTCCACCTGCTGGTGCCCTGGCAAGGAGGAGGAGGAAGGGGCCTGACTCAAATGCAGAGGTGATGAGCTGGACCTGTGAGGGGGTGGGGGAAGGAAGAGGAAGAGAGGGTTAGTCTGGGACAAGAGCTATAAGGGTCCTATGGAGAAAGTAGTCTGAGATCATGTAATTAGAAACTGTATCACAATCACATACACACAAGGGGGCTGAATTAAGGTTTCACAGGCAACTTTAATTCTAGCATTTCCTAACTTTCCAGCATTTGACTCTGCAACCCTAACACGCTCTTTTGAGGTAGCTTTGTGTGTGCAATACTAAATCAATCTGTGTGGGATTTAAATTCTGTGAATTGTTAGATCTTGTGTCTCCCTCTTTTTTGTCCCATGTTTTGTCCTTGGCACCTTGACAACTATGACTCTTTGTCACGCCTGGTGCCTACGGATTGCAACATCTGTGTACGGTAACGTACCGTTCTGACCCCTTTCATGCCTAGTCACCATAGGGTGGGTTAAGAATGGAATTTCAGCCTTACCTAAGAATTTCCTTGTCTTTGCTGGTTTGAACTCAGGAGTAGCTGAGTTTGTTGTGTGTGCATTGCATGGCGTTTCCATTGAGATATCTTGGGGAGGTTCTCCTGCTTGCGCACATAATGACTATACAAAACACCAAACCACGTATGGTATCTGGGAGTGCAGTGAGTAGGAAGGAACATAGCTAACCACAGAGTCGCCCACATGCCCATTTTTGGAGAGCAGTCGTGGTCCACAGTAATGCTGTGTTCTGTAAGATTGCTCCTAGCGTGACTTCTGGAAAGGGCTAGATTGTTAGTAATGATGATGATCTCAGTGGAAAATTGCAAAGCCCATGAGGATTAAGTCACTTCTTTTGTGATGTGAGCACACAGGGTACTTAATGCAGAAGGGGGCCTTTCCCCAACCCTGGTCCCATGAAAGGAAATGAACAAGATCTTTAAGTAGCTCTCAGGAGCCCAAGAGGATGTGGTCTGCAGATTGGGGAGCACAGCTAGCCTCCCAGCTGGCTAGCAAATATGTTGTAAACACCTACAAGTGCTACCCAACAGTAGGGATAGACACATGATGCTCCCACTCAGAGAAGCACTAATGGCCATCCCACCACCTAGAGAACTTCTGCTTTGGCTTGCAGGACTCCTTTTGTGGAGGACGTACCACGCAGCTTCTCTGTTCCTTCTTCCTACGCTAGCCAGGGCAGGACTGAGCCTTGTAAATACTCCACTCCTGAGTCTCAGCCGTCCTTTGCAGAGAGATAATCATGGTATTCAGAAGGGATGTTTGCTGTTTTAAATAAACAACCCAGTTTTAGTAACCATTTGAATGTTCAGTAATATATTGCTTATCAATAAGCTTGTCTCTCCTACTTGTGAGTGCTGTGTGTAAACAGCCAGGGTTCTGTACTGAATTAGCCCTCATCTCTCTCATTTGTGCGTTGGTGCCTTTTCTGCTGGATGAGGCAAATACACATTTGGGTCTAGACTGGCTTTAAGCACTAGCCGAGTGGTAGATTATGGAGCATCCCGCCACAGATAGCGTGACTAGGAGCACTGGGAGAGTGAACACACCAGCCGTGATTGCTATCCCAGTAAGCTCTAGAGTGCCCAGCTCCGTGCACGCCTGGAGTGTGACCCAACTCCTAGTGAAGCCAATGGAAACCTTCCCATTGATGTCAGCAGGAGTTGGATCAAGCCCCAGGTGTGCACGGGACCAGTGATCACAAGCCTGTCCATTGCACAAGTGTGCAAGTCTGGTGGGAAGGCTCTTTGTGCTGCCTGCCCTCCCATTTGTGCACTCACAGAGCTAGGGACAATCCTTGTAACGTATTCCCCATGTGCTGCTGCCTCATGCATCACCTGTGCTAATTGTTTTCCATATCGCGATAAACACAACACTTTTTAAACGGAATGCCTTTAAGCCCAATGCCTTCATTATGTTTTGTGTCCTGCCTGATTTACCATTAAAATATTTGTTTCAGGCGTGGCTTGTAAATCCTAATTTCAGCAGGAAATTGGGGACATCTTCAAAATGGGGCAGTTTGACTGTGGTTTCTGCTCTCATTGGCAGGTGCCACATGAATTGATTCAAATTAAACTGATTAGGTCAAATTGTGCCCTCTATGTAACCTGTGTGAATTCAGAGTAGGGTCTAGCCGGTAACTCCAGAGCCCTGCTACTGTCTGTTAATGCATCCCCCCAGTTACAGTGTGAATTCACTCTGCACCCCCGTCCCCACTCCTACATACACTTTAGTCTCGCAGACACCTACTAGAATTGTGGAGATAAAAATAGCCTGGGATGACTAAGGTAACTGGATGCCCAAATGCACTAGCTTCCTATCCGACAGTAGCATAGCCAGCGCCCTTCTGACAAGGGTGGGGTTCTGTTTTTGACTGCTTCTACAAATAGGCTGATTAAATACCATGTAACCCGTTGCAGCCCTGGAATAAGTAGATGTGCCTGTAACAGGGTGACGTGCCTCTTTAGAGCTGACCCACCCTAGTTACTCAGGAGGCGTTTCTGAAGTCTGATTCCCCTGTAACCAGGGGAAGCCACAAGGAGGGAGGATGCCCAGGGGTACCGAGCCTGTTGGGAACAAATAGCCTCCAGCAGAGAAATCTGGGGAGCGACTACAGACAAGAGAGGCCTGGGAGTGAAGGGCTAAATGCATGGACGTGTGGTGGGACTGGAGAACTTTATTTTGAATGTTTGTTCATTTAATACAACACGGCCCAAGAATGGCTGGACAATGAATGGACAAAAGGGGGCTGTGAGGAGGGGAAACTGCTTGCAGGACTACCCTGTGGTGGGGGTGGAGCGTATAGGAGGCATCTTGCCCAAGGACATGAAATAACAATGGGATTTGGCTGTTGGTGGTTTGTTGTTGCTTTGTCGATAAACCTTCTAGTGTAATTAATCATCAGTTGTATTTTTCTGTAGTGCTCTTCCATGACCCACTCCTCCCTTGAAAGTGTCTGTCCTCAGTAATGGGTCATTTCTTGTTTGTTGGCATTCAGTATGTGCAGGGATAGGTCCGTCTTGTGGTCTTCCATGCTACAGTATTCTGTAGTTTCACACAGTTTGAATAGTCCTAGAGAAGAAGACCAGATGCGTTTCAGAAGATATTGCACAGGGCGGAATTCCTTCCAAAGACAGGTGGCAGTGTCCATAAAACATACACTTGGGGTGAAATTGTGATTCCATTTAAGTCATCAGTAAAACTCTCATTTGGCTTCAGCGAGGCCCGGATTTCACCGTGACTGAAAAATATCAGTGTACATGTAGAAGGGGGAAAAATTGCTGGAGCATATCTTGACCAGATTAAATGCATAAGGGGTATGTAGAGACACTTCACTCACGTGAGCAATCCGCAGCAACGTCTTGTGTGAGTAAACGTAGCAGCCTGTGGTACAACAAAAAACATCTCTCTGGTCATGGCCTCTGTCCCCGGCTGGAAATTGACTTCAGTGGAGCTACTCTGACTTGCATCATCTGAGAGTTAGGGCCAAAGCATTGAGCAAAAAAACACTAACAGCCCTTCATAAAGGGGGATATGTGGTTCTTCTGAAAACTCTGTCTAGGATCTAAGTGAATTTGACTTTTGTGAATTAAAACTGCTATTGACCATATTTGATTATGAATTTACAAAGGAAAACTGGGATTGTCTAGTGGGGTCTGTCAGCTGTAATTATTCCTTAGGCTAAAACCATAAGAATGTCCATACTCTGAATAGATCTTCTTTTCCATATCTTTGTGTTAAAAATATTAATCCATCCAGATTTGGCTTGTGAATGCACCAGGCCCAGTTGTGCAGCCACTGAGGTCAATGGTCTTGCCCATTCTTGACTAGGACTGGGCACATTTTTCACTCTTGCCAACAAAGTGCGTAGGTAAGAAAATATAGGGGCTTGAATATTATTATTTATGATTATTATTATTTTAATCCTGTCAGTGAAGCTTCGTCCAATTCCATAAACTTCACGACTTGCCCTGGAAGATCTATCTGGCTCTGCAAAATTTGAATTTAGGTTCCAATCCGGCAAGGTCAAATCCTACCAGAGTCTGAAGCCGCTTGGAACCTTGTAAGATCTGACCTAAGCTCAGCAGCAAAACAGAAGACTCTGAGCAGATGATTAAATATTACAGTAGGCAGGCTCTGCAGGACACAGCATAGGAAGAAGCAACCTGCTTGGTAGCTGTTCATAACGCTATGCACTTTGCGTGTCTCTCTAACCTGAATATTTTGTGTGTGTGGTTGCTTTAGCCTGATGTAGATAAGGCGGTAGAGGCAGCAAAAGCAGCATTCCAGAGAGGATCTCTATGGAGACAAATGGATGCCTTAAGCAGAGGAAGGCTTCTCCACAAACTAGCCGATCTCATCGAGCGAGACCGAGTCATTTTGGCGGTAAGTGAAACGAGGTGGGAGAGTGATAATAAGCCAAAAGCAATTGACTGACTCCTTAGTTCTGTCCCCCTGGCCACCCTGGAGCTGTTTGTAGCTTGGGTTGAGTTTATTTGAAAGGGGAATCCCATCTGCAAGTCCATTTCCCGACCTCCCCGCTTGGTTTAGTAACATTTGGCTAGAGGGACTTGGGGGAAAAGAAAAAGTCACTGATTTTGAGAGACCTGTTTAAGGGCACCTCTGCCTCGTTAAAGAGAAACATTCCAAATCCATCGTTCTTTTCAGTGCTCTGGATGAGGTCACCCTAGACCTTAGCATTGCAGGTGAAGCCTTACCTCCCTCTTCAAACTTGAATAGTGTCCCTCCCTCTCATACCTACCCACCATGAGAGGGTAAAGCCCTTGGCTGAGGGCTGACTTGGAAAAGCTGCCTCTCCTCCCACTGTTTGATCTCCATGCCCCACGCAATGGGAGGCTAGGAAACCTTTCCACATCAGTGGGCTTGAGTTGTCCGGGAGCGACAGCGGCAAAGCCTCACCTTCTTAACTCCTTTCTTTTTGCCGTCCATTTGTTTATCCTCCCACAGCCCCGCCTGGTCTTGTCCACTTGATGAAATACAGCTGAGGGTTGTCTAGCTTGTCTGTTCCAGCTTGGGAGGATGGGGGGACAAAGGATGTTCAACACTTAATGCTGCTTTATACTCACTCACTCTATGGGGAACACTGATTTGAACTACTAGGTGTTATTTGCTAAACCATTTTTTATGGAGCCATATAAGCACTGTCCTTGGGACTGCCTCTGTGGCAGTCGTTTAGCAGTCTAGTGCAATTCAACAAAGCACATATAACTTTAGACAGGGGCTTAAGTGACATTGACTTCAATAGGGCAAGTGCGTTCTTTAGACTAAGGCTGGGCAAACCTGAGACCGACGTGAGTATAGGCTGCAGGATGGGGCCATCAGGGCCTGCATTCATACAGTGGGTTCATGGGAGGTGGTGGCACCCATGGCCGGTCATATTCATCGTTGGCTTAATACAGGGGTCAGCAACCTTTCAGACGTGGTGTGCTGAGTCATCGTTTAGTCAGTCTAATTTAAGGTTGCGTGGGCCAGTAATACATTTAATGTTTTTAGAAGGTATTTTTCTATAAGCCTATAACATATTAAACTATTATTGGTATGTAAAGTAAATAGTGTTTTAAAAATGTTTAAGAAGCTTCATTTAAAATCAAATTAAAATGCAGAGCCCCCTAGACCAGTAGCCAGGACCCGGGCAGTGTGGGTGCCACTGAAAATCAGCTCGCTTGCCACCTTTGGCACACGTGCCATAGGTTGCTTACCCCTGGCTTAAAGGCATTGGTGCCAGGGTGAATTCAGCTCCCTGGTTTAAGAGAGTTTAGGTCATGCATGAGAGATGTCCATGTCATGTATTAGCTTTGAGTTATTGGTGTTAACTTCAACTAGGGATTTTTTTTTAACATTGTTCTTACCTATGGTGTTGCGTTAATAAATATTTAAATAAAGTCCTAGAACAAAACGAGGAAATAACCCCCAACCCATTTAAAAATAGCAGGCACAAATAACTGGCTAAGGCTGAAAGGTTCTGTAATCACTATGTTAAATAACAAATTGTGTCTGTGGAATTTAATGAAAGAAACCTCTGAAGAGACTAACAAGGATACAGAGTTGGGAACAATCTTGCATTGGCAAAGGATGATCTCAATATGTCTGTTACATCCCTGATTTGGGTTTTTCTACTTGTCAGAACATTAAAGGGGACAAGTGACAATAAAACATGACTGATTTGTAGTAAACCACATCAAATGGAATGTCTAAAGGATTTAACTTCCTTATAGTAATTGAAATAAATGGCAGAAAGATGTGTGTGAAGATCTTGAGCTATTCACAGAACATCCATCTGTGCCTCTGGCTCTTCATAAACATTATTCCACTGTCACTTGGCTGCTCACAGAACCAATGCACCTGCATTGTGTATTGCAACTCCCCCCTCTTCCTAATCTGGTTCCCCCAGGAAACTTGGCCCATGCAGTTTGGTCCTGATCTGCTTCCACTGCCTCTGCCAGATACAGAGATGAGTGATGCTAGACATTGTAGTGGCCATGTGATACGGGCAAGCTGGGACCAGGAGGAGAGACACCTGCTCATTTGGCTGTGAAATTTGTCATCTTTTTTAAAAAAGCAAAACTTAACTTTGGGCCTAAGCCACAAAGCCTTGGCTCAAAATTTTACAGATTTTGGAGTGTTTAGATCTCAGTAACCAACACAATGTTTTTGTTTTTTAAATTGGCCTTGTGCCCCTTTTCTTTCTGAAGGACAATTTTTTTTCTGCTTGTTTTTAACCTTCAGTTTCAGAAATGTCCTGTCTGGTCGTCTTTGTTTGCCAAAGGATTTGATGGGATTTCAGAGGATGTCTGTTAGTTCTCACACTTAACTGAAAGAGCTTTAACAAGAATGTTTCCAAAACGTTGACTGGCCATTGATATTAAACAAGTATTAATAGAAACAGTTCTTTTAAACTGTTAGTTTTCCTTCTCAGCTTGCTCACAATCTTTGCTCTTGTGATGCTGTCATGGAGTCTTCCAGGTTAGACAGCGTAAAAACACGTGCACAGAAATCTCTTGACCTTTTCTGTAAATTAGAGGAGCAAAGAAGAGTGCACAGCCAATTCTTTTCAATTGGCAAGGTGTGGGGGTTTTGTTTGTTTTTGTTTTTTTTTTTTAAGAATAAAAGGCGGGGGCGAAGGAGAGCAACTGCTTCCTGCTGCTTTTAGTTTTGGACTTAAAAATGCATCATTGGGCATTTTCTTTTTGCATGAACATGCTGCTTGCAAAATGAAACTTCAAGTAGGATGTGATACTGTGTGAATTTGGACACACACTTGTTTACACCAAAAAGAGAAAATCATTTTGCAACAACGTCTTGGTCTTGAAGAATGAAGGCTCATGATCAGTACAAGGAAAGGACTGATAAAGTCAGTGGAGAGACTTCCGTTGATTTCTGTGGGACTCTTCTATAACTTGGATGTGGACCTAAACTAAAAACCATCCAACATCTCTGAACTCCATGAGGTCTTGTATCTATACTCAGACCAAATTGTGTGTTCATATTAGCCCTGATTCAGAACAACACTTGAGCCTGCACTTGGCTTTAAGCACAGGCTGAAATCCACCCCTACCTAGCACTGCACTTCAGAACATGCTTAAGTCTCATTGTGGCCATTGGGACTTAAACACATGCTTAAAAATTAAGCACATCCTTAAGTGCTGTGGTGAATAGGGATGGGCTTAGCCGTGTGCTTAGAGTTAAGGATGTGACAACTTGCTGTGGTTTTCCTGAGGCAACCTCATTGAGCAGTCTTCATGATTGACTGAAATCTCAAGAATGAGCACAATCAAAACCCCAGTTCTGGACACCCCTGAACTTAAGGAAAAATCCAGGTTTGCATCCATGTGGCTCAGTTCCAACACTATTGGAAACGTAAATGTTTCTGCCCATCTTCATGGGCAGATCTTGCCTGCAAAAGTCTGTGTGGTTGAAACACCACTCGCTAAGTTATATTCATGTAAAAAATAGAAAATTAAGAGAATCTTCTTGATCCATAAACAAACCAGGAAGCTCAGTCTGAGCTTCCTGCCAGCCCCCGGTATGGCTTTTTCAGTCATCCCCATAACAGCTTTGTCTGTTTATTTTTAGAAGTTGGGGCACTGCTTGTACAATAATTGTAGCAGGCACTACTCCAGCTGGATAAGAATCCCACTCCCTGTAAAGGGGAAGTCTATTCATATCATGTTTGGACCTCAAAGGTTCTGAAGGATGGCAGTGTAAAATTTCATCTTTGTTCACACATCTAATTCAACCAAGGAGTAGCGCCTCTTTTATGCTGGTTCTTTCCCATTATTGCCCAGCTTGCATGACAAGGGCAGGGAAACAGGGCCACTGGAACTTGGAACTGCAAGAAGAGGAGGGGCCAGATTCTGACGTAGCTTGGACCAGTTTTATACCAGCATAACTCCATTGACCTCATTGGAGGTATCCCTGGTTTGCATCTGTGTGAGAGCAAATTTGAGCACAAAGTGCTTACTTTACTAAAGGCATGTGCTCTCCAAACATGTTTTCCATCATCCAGTGGACAAAGAAGGCTCTTTCTATCAGAGTGTCATAGAAGATTAGGGTTAGAAGAGACCTCAGGTCCAACCCCCTGCTCAAAGCAGGACAAACCCAACTAAATCATCCCAGCCAGGGCTTTAAGCCGGGTCTTAAAAACCTCTTAGAATGGAGATTCCACCACCTCGTATGTAACCCATTCCAGGAAATAGCTTTTCCTAACATCTAACCGAGACCTCCCACATTGCAACTTGAGACAATTGCTCCTTGTTCTGTCATCTGCCACCACTGAGAACAGTTAGCTCCATCTTCTTTGGAACCCCTCTTCAGGTAGTTGAAGGCTGCTATCAAATCCCACCCCCCCCACCCACCCACATTCTTCTGCAGACTAAATAAGCCCAGTTCCATCAGCCTTTCCCCATAAATCTTGTACCCCAGCCTCCTAATCATTTTCGTTGCCCTCTGCTGGACTCTTTCCAATTTGTCCACATCTTTTCTATAATGAGGCCCCCAAAACTGGACACAATACTCCAGATGTGGCCTCACCAGTGCCAAATAGAGGGCAATAATCAATTCCTTTGATCTGCTGGCAATGCTCCTACTAGTGCAGCCCAATATGCAGTAAAGGCACACTGCTGACTCATATCCAGCTTCTCATTCACTGTAACCCCTAGGTCATTTTCTGCAGAACTGCTGCTTAGCCGGTCGGTCCTCAGCCTATAGCAATGCCTAGGATTCTTCCATCCTAAGTGCAGGACTTTGCACTTGTCCTTTTTTGGAGGATTGGGCCAAAAGAAATGTGAGGTTCAATTTGTCTAGGTCACTCTGGACTCTGTGCCTCCCCTCCAGCATATCAACCTCTTCCCCCCCAGCTAGGTGTCATCTGCAAACTTGCTGAGGGTGTAATCCATCCCATCATTGTCTTCATCCATATGGGCGGGGGGGAGGATGGGGAGGGACCACCCCTCTCCATTGTGCAGGGTGAGAGGAAGGTAAACCTTGTAGATTGCAGAAGAGAATTTTTTGTCTAGAATCTTTTTTAAAAACAACAACCCTTCCCGCCCCCCTCCTCCATAAATACTAAGCAGTATATAACCATGCATGTGATTTGTTGTTTCAGACCTTGGAAACAATGGACACAGGGAAACCTTTTCTTCATGCCTTCTTCGTTGACTTGGAAGGCTGTATAAAGACACTTAGGTATTATGCGGGCTGGACTGATAAAATCCAAGGCAGAACTATCCCAGTGGGTAAGTTGAACCATTCCATGTTCACATTTTAAAAGCTCCTTCAGTCTGTGATATCAAGTACCTTGAGACAGAACCAGTTTAGAGAGTTTCCCTTCTGAAAAAAACATCCCTCCCTTCCTCCTACCCCACAAATGACTTTATACCTTATCCCTTATGGAAAAGCCATGGTGTTTAACAGAAGATTATATCCCTCCTTGAGAGTTTTGGAACTGCCCTTTAGACTTTTATGAGAATTCTAGCGCTGGGTATGGTGCATCCAGTTTCACTGAAACTCAAGATTTCACTGTTTGTGAGAGTGCATTGGAAATCAAAGTTCAAAGGATATTTTTGAGTACCTCCTTTGTTGTTGGTTAAATTAGGTTTATTGGAGGGAGGCCAGATCTGCTGGCTCAGATCTGTTGGTAATCAAAGTACGTAGGGTGACCAGATGTCCCGATTTTATAGCGACAGTCCTGATTTTTGGGTCTTTCTTGTATAGGCTCCTATGACCCCTCCACCTCTTGGCCTGATTTTTCACATTTGCTGCCTGGTCTGCCTAAAAGCACGTGGCAGGCATTCAGGTCTTGGGGCTTTGGTAAAGCTCTAGTTTGTAGGGGTACTTAATTTATTTCTAAACGCTTGCAGCACTTTTTTAAACGCCTCTGCCGGGGTTGTGCACAATTCTGTGCATCATTACACCCACCCCAGGGGAGTTAGTGCGAGTAACTGAGGGAAGAATCTGGCTGCTCATGTGTGAGCACAGGTGTGGCCTTGGGAAATGACAAGTGGTTTAGTTAAGATAACAAGGGTGTTTGCAGGAAGTCAGTGAACAGCTAATTGAAAGTCAGCAGCCTGCTCCTTCCTTTCCTTTGCCCTCGTGATAGCTGGTGATCTATGAAGGAAAGAGCACCACAGTTAAAGGCAAAGACTGTCTCCTTCTGGTAGCTCTGAAGGACTGCACTGGCTATGTTTTTTCCTGCTTCCTCTCCCTGCTCCTCCCTCCCCCAGCCAGTGTTGACTTAAGGGTAGCAGAGTCCAAGTTTATGGCAAATCAGATATTTGTCACCCGAGCTTAGTTTAATTTGCAGATCTGCTCTCTAATTCCAAAGTGCATAATAGCTAGAGGCCCCCAAAATAGAGCTTCAGAGAAAACAGAATTTCTAATGGGCAAATGGTTTTTATTAAATCTTCTGACAGGAAATTTCAATCCTAAAATATTCTTTTTGTTTCTATTATCAGAAACAAAATGTTGGCTTCTAATTGAATCAAAACAAACCTTTGGTTTTTTAATCAAATTGAAATACTTTTTTTTGTTGTGTTTTATTCAAAAATTTCTTGTGGGAATTTGTCACAAGACTTTATTTCCCAGGGAAAAATTCAAACAAACGTGTTTTTCCCCAACTAAAACTAAAAATCATAAAAGCGTTGAAAATCTATTTTCTTTGCTTCTTCCCTGAAATGAAGAATTACACTTTCTCCTGCTGCTCAGACACATTCAGATGGTGTAAAGGAGGGACTGACCCAGTGGAATTGATGTGATGAAAGTTAATGGATTTTGAAGGGTTATACCAGTCTGAATTAGAGTAGCACATGGCCCTCTGTATATAGCAGAAGAGCTGAATGGTTCTGTGATAGATGCTTCCTATCAGATAATTTTCATCCTTTGGAAGAGCACCTTGCTGGGTGTGGATAGAATGGGTGATTCCACAATCTTCTCAGATTAGCTTCACCTCATTTAACTAGTTTGTGTTCATTCTTCCTCACTGGTCTGTTATTTATGTGATCATTTTATGTTTCCACTATTGAACTCCACACAAGTGCAGTACATGCAGGTATGTGGCAATATCGGCTCTGATCCTTTACACATTTTTGTTTTTGTTTTGCAGATGAAAACGTGGTCTGTTTCACCAGGCATGAACCGATGGGTGTCTGTGGGGCTATAACTCCAGTAAGTATGAGACTAGCTAATATTTTTAGCCAAGAGGTGCTCTTACCTTGAGGGTCCCCTCTATTTACAAAATTATATATACATGCCTCACATGGCATTGCAGCCATTGCCCTCTGTTGCGGAGCAAGTGTGCCCTGTCCCCTTTTGGGGCAGGGTAATTACTTCCCCACGATCTTGTCCTTACGACCACCCTTTGTCTTGGGGTTGGGTGGACTAATGGTAAAAGTCAATATGGCTGCGCGCGCTCTCAAGGTTGTGTGGCCCCATGGCCAGAGTCATGGTGATGGCCTCTTTCCACAGGGCTGTGGGAGCCAATGGCCCAAGTCACTATGGCTTCACAGTTTGATGACCACTAGGCAATATATCCCATTTGGAGTCAGTGTGGCCACCTGGCTCAGCAAAGTGGTATGGCCTAGCGGCAAGAGTCAGCAGAGCCACCCTCTCTCATGGCTGTGTGGCCTAATAGCCAGAGACAGTAAGGTTGCCCTCATTCAGGGCCACAGGCCCGGAGTCATTACAACTGCCCCTTCCATGGGGTTACGTGACTTGTCAGGGGAGTGGACTGCCACCACCTCAGGGTGGGTGGCAGCCTGATAGGGGGGCCCTGGGATCTCCCTGTACACCAGGTCCCAGCTCAGGTTCCTATCAGTGGCAAATATGCCTGCCACCAGGTCAGCGGGAAATCCGTCCAAAATACACTGACTCCACTCAGGGAGACTAGCTCTGTTGCTGAGCTACTTCCTACCCGGTTCCTGATGCTGTGGTCCTTACGTTGTTGTGGTCTCTGGGCTCTTTGGTCAGTGTGGCTCCCAACAACTCTGCCACTCATTGGGCGTCTTCTCAGCGCCCGTGGTTTCCACTGTCTGGGGCTTCTGCAGTTCCTGGGCTGGTGCTCTGTGTGTGTCCTCTCTCTTTGGTGGTCAGCCCTGAATGAGCTGATCTGCTCCCTTTTATACCTAGTCTCCAGGTGGAGCATGCCCAGCAGGGCTGTGGGGGCGTGGCCTCCTTGGCCCAGAGATTGGAGTTAACCCTCGCAGTACCAGTGTGGGGTAAGTACACCCCATCACACCCTCCTAGATGAGGAAGCTGGACTGGAGGACATTCTCTTTGGAGCCTGTTGATGTTCTTTCTTGACTCATCAGAAGGAATTAGCCTATGGCATTCTGAATGGCTCTTTGGCAAAGAAGGCTGGGTTTCAAGATCAAGTGTCCATCTCCCATATGGCACTTACACAAGAGTCAACAGTGACCAATCTTTGATCATCTGCTATTCTTGCCTCTTGATCCTTTTCTTATTGAGTGGTTGCAAGCTGGTTGTCCTAACAGTTACGGTTGCTGACTGGCTCTGAGGCATTGTGGTTTTTCTTAGCTTTTAAATGGTGTCATTTATTCGTTTGTCCTTGTTCCCGTAGTTTGGTTTTATAGTTGATCAATACCATTTTTCTTTTCCTGGTCAGTTTTTCTGATGCTGAGAAACTCTGGCTAGTACTTGGAATTCCTCAGTTCTTCAGCAAGTGGTATTTGCTTTATTTAAATAGGCAACCAGACTTTACAGCTGTAGAGGAGCCATAATGGTTGTAAAGTGCTTTGAACATCTGTGTTAGAGACAAAGAGTAGTTGGGATGTGAGCTACTTTGCTGTGAGAGTGTGTTGGGGAAGGTCAGACTTGTGGAGGGTAAGTCAGACTATACCAGAGACTAAAACAACTCAGTGTTTTTGCTGGGACGCTGGAGACTTTGAACCTCATTCAGTTTGCATTAATGTCAACGGTGGAAGTTTTTGCTACTAACTTCAGTGGGACCAGTGTTGGGTCCCTCATGACTGACTTCTGCCTAGATTTTGGAGTTGAATGGGCTGTTTATTTTTGCATGAGAGCGTGACGGCAGAGATGAGTGACCTATAGATGAAAATTTGGCTTGGGAATGAAAGATGTGTGTGTCTCTCTCTCTCTCTCTCTCTCTCTCTCTCTTTTACAGAGCCGCACTGGCTAAAGTAACCGAGCATTGTCATTTTGTTAATGAGCTGCATTTGAGTGACTTGAGAGTCCAATGAAGTTGAAACCCTCAAGCACTTTGCATTAGGGACATAAGACCCTCTTGATCATCAAAGCGAACCCCACCCTACATTACTGTTCATACTCTGAGCAAGCTCCATCTTGCATTGACCACTGATTTAAATGCCTTTATTTCTGTCCTCCTCTAGACCATCCCTGACAGGTGTTAGTCCAAACTGCTCTTAAAAATCTCCAATGATGGAGATTCCACAACCTCCCTAGGCAATTTATTCTAGTGTTTAACCATCCTGACAGTTAGGAAGTTTTTCCTACTCTCCAACCTAAATGGCCCTTGGTGCAATTTAAGTCCATTCCTTCTTGTCCTATCCTCAGAGGTTAAAAACAACAATTTTTCTCCCTCTTCCTCGTAACAATCTTTTATGTACTTGAAATCTGTTATCATATCTCCTCTGTCTCTTCTTGTCCAGACTAAATACACCCAGTTTTTTCAGTCTCCCCTCATAGGTCATGTTTTCTAGTCGTTTAATCCTTTTTGTTGCTCTTCTCTGGACTTTCTTCAATTTGTCCACATCTTTCCTGAAATGTGGACATAATGCTGCAGTTGAGGCCTAAGAGTAAGTGATAAATTAGCATAAGAGTAAGTGCTTAATCTAGGGTGATAAAATTAAGTAGTAAGTGCTTTATAATAAACTAACCACAAAAGAACAAACCCAATGAAGTTATTTGGAGATTTTTAATATGTGTAACCATGAGATTTAACGTCATTAACATACTGGGAACACTGGGAAATGTATTGCTGCAAATGGCTATGTCAGCAAATCAGAATTCCAGTTATGGTTTCCTGGACAGCCATCCATGGACATGGGGCTGGGATTCAGTCAATTATGGTCTTCTGGCATATGGATGTGCAGGAGGAGGTCTTCTGAGGTATAAAATAAGGTGTAAATCCAACTTTTAATTGGGACATCAGAGTGACAAAGTAGGTGGCAGCCCAGAGTGGCATCTCCACTTTGGAGTTTCTTCAATTACATTTCTTTCCAGCTTCACGTCTAATGGCCTCCACAAGCTGTAAGTATGTACAATGCAGGAAACTGTAGCACTTATGTATATTGATTTTTCTATTTCAATTCTATTTGTCTGGCTTAAGTACAGCTCACAAAGTCTGTGTGCTTCACCAATCTCCAACTCAGTAACGCTTCTTCCATAGCTGTCTGAGTAAGAGAACCTATCATTCGGGACCAGTACAATTTGTACTTTAAACTTTTCTCAAAGGCAATACCTGTGGAACTCACTCAAGCACTAGACAGTGTCATGAGTCCTTTGTAATGGTGGATATCTTCCTAGTCATTTTATTTTCTCTGTAGCCAACAGATGTCACTGAAAGCAAAGGGCAATACTCCACAGAGGTCAATAGGAAGCTGACTGGCACTGATTTGATCAATTTTATACTGTCTTTCAGTGGAATTTTCCATTGCTCATGCTTGTTTGGAAGATGGCACCCGCACTGTGCTGTGGGAACACACTGATTATTAAACCAGCTGAGCAGACGCCCCTCACCTCCCTCTACATTGGCTCCTTAATCAAGGAGGTAAGAAATCTTAGCAGCACATTCAAGGAGTTTATTTTGTAAGTTTGTTGTTTCTCATAGGCAGCGGATCCGGTTCGAAAGGCAGCTGTAGCCGTTGACGGCTCCCAAAGATGTTGCTGCCAGCACCGTTCAATACCAGACCTAGGAACAACTTCTTTTTCTTTCAAATGTTTATCTCTTGATCTCTGTGCATGAATGCCCTAATTCACCACGGTGCTTATGCAAGTGTCTGATGTTAAGCATGCAAGTAGTCCCAGTAACGTCAATGGGATCAGGCTAGCCACATTCCATGGATGTGGAAAAATTGGAAAGAGTCCAGCGGAGGGCAACAAAAATGATTAGGGGGCTGGAGAACATGACTTACAAGGAGAGGCTGAGGGAACTGGCATTGTTTAGTCTGCAGAAGAGAAGAATGGGACACGCGGGAAGGTGGGGAATTTGATAGCTGCTTTCAACTACATGAAAAGGGGGTCCAAAGAGGATGGATCTAGACCAGAGATCGGCAACCTTTCAGAAATGGTGTGTCACGTCTTCATTTATCCACTCCAATTTAAGGCCTTGCTTACCAGTAGTACATTTTAACATTTTTTAGCAGGTCTCTCTATGATCAGGGGTTGGGAACCTAGGCACGCGTGCCACAGCTGAGGTCCCAGTTGCCGGCCCCGCTCATCCCGTTGCTGGCCTGGGTAAAGGAAACCCCAGGCCGGCAGCGGGCTGAGCAGGGCCGGTGTCCGACACCCCAGCTGGCAGGAGTCTACTGCTGAAACCAGAGCCCAGCAGCAGGTTGAGCAGCTCAGCCCACCGCTGCTCTAGGGTCCCGGCCACCGGCTCCGCTCAGCCCGCCACTGGTCAGGCTTGACAAAGCCCTGGCTGGGATGATTTAGTTGGGGTTGTCCCTGCTTTGAGCAGGGGGTTGGACTAGAACCTCCTGAGGTCCCTTCCAACCCTGATATTCTATGCTTAAAGTTGGGCATGTGTTTAAGTATCTTGCTTGAAACGGTGCCTAAATCACCAGGTATGTTGTGTTTTTTCTCTTTTCTAATATGTTTAGTGAGACTGCTTGGGGCTAAATTCTACCACCCTTAGTCATGTTAGCGGAATTGTCCCATAAATTGTGGGACTGATCACAAAGCGTGATACTACCTGGCACGAGTACAGGTGGCAGAATTTGGCCCTTAGAATATCGGACCAGATCCTGCAGCTGCTTCATGCACAGAAATTGCACTACATCATTGTGACCGTTTTATTTTGATTGACTTATGAAAGTGTGCCTGGAGCTTAACAGAGAATGAAGATCTAATCCCCATATCGAGCATAGGGCTTGTGGACCCAGGGCCCTAATCCTACGTGGAAAATGATGCAAGTGCAGCCATGTGCCGACCCAGTTCTTGTTGTCGATGGTAAATCCCCTATATAGGAGCATAGTTTACATGTATATCCCAGTTCTTAGTCCAAGAATATTGGAGTGCTGAGAGGAAATCTGAATGGTTCTTGTTGCCCTGTTTCTATAGTATAATCTTTAATTTCATTTTTCAGGTGGGCTTTCCTCCCGGTGTGGTAAACATAGTGCCAGGGTATGGCCCCACAGCCGGGGCTGCCATTTCTTACCATCAGAATATTGACAAAATAGCTTTCACTGGATCAACAGAGGTAGGTGATCACTTTCTGCTTCAACTTGCCTTTAGCCTTTACTGAATTACTGACTACTGCTCTTCGTAATGAAAAGTATTTCCCTGGTAGAAGTGCTATCTGGGGAAGCTTGGACCATTGTCATTTCAGTGATACTCAGTGCTTGGGGGTGGGGGTGGGGTGGCGGGGGAAGAAATCTGCTTGGTGGAATTTTTTCAGAGGTTTTTGGCTGCTCCCGCTGTAGTCAATGACCACTGACTTCTGTCAAAGCAGTTAGGCCAACATTTAATGCTTTTGAAAAGCTCTCAAAAAAAAATTTATTATTTATTTATTTATTTTATTTATTAACCTTATTCTTGCCAGAATTCTGAAAGGTCCATCATGAATGGTGCCTATTCTATAAACAAGGTGTTCTGCTGGAGAGGTCATTAGCATCATAATGATTTTAAAATCACATCATCTGAAATAACCTGACATTCGCCAGTTGGACATCAGCATTGGCCAACAAGACTGCATAACTATAAAATTATGTTACTCATATTAAACAATTCTGCTGTTTTAATCGCACACTAGTTGCTGAGTCTTTTGAAAAATGTAACCCAGTGCTCTATCCACTCTGGGCCAAATCCTGATCCCACTGAAGTCCAAGTCAATGACAAAAGTCCTTATATGAAAGACTAACAGTTTGCCCTCTGATAGTAAAAATGGTATAGTACAAACACCGTCAACTCAACGTTTTCTTCTCCCTTTAAATTTAGGTAGATAAAATATTACAACGGTAAGAATCCTTATTGGCTATATGTGCATAATAGAGACATATGCCTGCTTTATCAGGGAAAACTACCTCTCCAAGTGCCCGCTCGGGGTTAGTAGTGTGGGGGGAAAGGATGGGTGTGTGCCTGGTCAGTGTTGTGCTGGTATGTCTGGCTCTTTTTGTTGTCTGTTCATACCGAGCAAATAATTGACAATGAACGTATAGATTGAATTTCACTTTCAGTGATGCTTTGAGACAGATATTTGCTACTAAATCCTGAGTGCTCTAAGGGCAGGCTGGAAGAGAACACACAAGGGTGGTGAATACTGCTGAATCAAAATTTGCCTGCCAGTTTGAACAGTTTTTTCACTACTTGCTTAGCTCCTTTGCCCCTGTAACAGTATTGCCAAAAAAAAGTCTACAGCACTATGTATGCAGAATGTGTATATCTTCATCTGCTACATGACAAAGGGCAGCATCCAATGAAGAAGGGTGCTTTATGCCAAGGATCTACGTGTGTTGGCTGTTCAACCAGGCCATGTGTTGGACTTGTTTGTTTTCATTTTCATTTCATTTCATTTTCCTTTGAGTACTCACATCCTACTTGAGCATTCTTCCAACTTCCATTTTGACATTCACCGCATGCTGTTTAGAATTTGCATAATTATGGTCAATTACACTGAGCTGCCTTCTCCAACGCCAGAGGTGTGTCTCTTTTGAAAGGTTCAAAGACATGCTGAAGGCCAAATGCTTTGTGTTTAACACCACCATCTAGTGGCTTATCGTATATATGTGCATTCCCATTGGTTATCCTAAAGGAGACACTGCATGGAGCATCCTTGTTAAGATTGTAGTATAAATATGAATGATATTGGCAGCATGCTTATGTTGAGTATTGCCCTTTATTTGATACTCTATATAATTAGACAAAATATGTAAAATATATAGTTTATTCTTAGCCTATAAAGATAATTATTTCTATAATCAAATTCCAGCGCTCCCTGTTCTAAAATCCTATAAACTTTCTTGTTTTTGTAATAAATAGTCTGGTCTATTATGGACCCCCTTCTTATAAAAAAAACTAACAGATCTGTCACTGCAAGAAGGAGGATATCCAGTGCTTTATTTTAAGGCTCGGCCTGATATCTTAGCTCCATCCAAGTCCAGTGAGAAGTTTTCCATCAACTTCACTGAAGTCGGGATTTTACACGTGGTCTTTTATCTGAGTTGTGGGTGGGCATTTAAAAAATGAAGTGCTCTGATTCAGTAATAAGGGCCTTATTGAGTACATTAGGTAGGTAGATATTTCTAATCCAGTTTCACTTTCTGGTTCATGTGCATTAGCTTCATGCTTTCATATTTGGGTGCAAATACTGCAAGTGAATGTTTTAAATCAAAATGAAATGGAACAGTGGAGAATGAAAACATTTTTAAAATCATTTTTTAGGTTAACATAAATGCATAACAATTTTGATTTTCAATTACCTGTCAGTATCTCCTTCTAGCTTCCTACTTTTCAGCAAGTTCCATTTATTCCTAATCAAGCATTTACCATATAATTATGTCTTTCTTACCCTGTTAGCAAGTTATGTTAATTTTCAGCAGAAGACCATTTTCTGTGTCTATTATCTTGAGGGATAGCCGGGTAAGCTAATGCTAATTAGAAGGACCCTGTTCACTTCTGGTTTGGAAATTTTGCTTGGGTTACAAAGGTAGCAGATGATACTTGAGTGTAGCAACTAAATCCTCAGCAGATTGAGACTTATGTTGTTTTTTTACTGTTCTGATTCAACAAGATCTGAGTGTTTCTCCCAGGCACAAAACTGAGTACAAGGTTGAGAGGCCATACCATAGATTCAAGGAGCACAATCTCTTTAGCGGAACAAAGAGCAGGCTAAGGAGTAACTTGTCATAGTTTATAAATGCATGTTTGGGGAACAGACCTTTGATAATGGCCTCTTCAGTCGAGCAGGCAAAGGTAAAACAAAATCCAACGGCTGGAATTTGAGCCTAGACTGATTCACACAGCAAATAAGGCCTTTATTTTTAATGGCCAGGGTAGCTCACCATTGGAACACCCTACCAATTCTCCATCACTGGAAATTCTTC
The DNA here is from genome assembly GCA_007922305.1 of Dermatemys mawii. NCBI lineage: Eukaryota > Metazoa > Chordata > Testudines > Dermatemydidae > Dermatemys > Dermatemys mawii. The sequence continues at coordinate 6,907,010 of ML677366.1, read as the reverse complement.
AGTCAAGATAAGATGAGCTGTAGTTCAAACACGAATAGTTTGGGGGCAGTGCTGTGTTCTGCAGGAGGATAGACTAGATGATGTCAGTGGTTGATTTCAAATAATCTTGTCAGAAAATATTAGGAGAATTCAAATGAAATTTTTTTTGTTCAAAAAATTTTCACAGAATTTTTTTTTCATCTTTTCGACTAGCCCTAGTTATACAACTATTGTAAATTCTTAAGGCAATTCATTCTGTAGCCAAAAAGTAAAACCTGTCACATGCTAGAGGATATACTGATACCAGAGACTGAATCTCTTGTTTAAGTGCAAAACTCACCTCATTAAGTGCAGAGCCATGACCGATACTTTCATAATAAATGGCAGGTTGTCACCTGATTGTACTTTTATAAGAACAGTAGTCCATTAGCAATACTTCCTGCATTGTCCAATTAGGGGCCTGATACTGCAGCTCTTATCTGTCTAAAAAAGACTTCTAGAGAACCACTTCAATAGGTAAGATCTATATAATACCAGGCCCCTACATTTCAGTTATATCTAAGACCAATGATAAATATTTGTGATTTAAAATTGCAAGGCCCTCCTTATAGAAGCAGGTGGTGAGAACTAGAAAATTCAGAGACTGGAAACCTGGAAGAATTATTTTACAATTCCAGGAGTTTCACAGCCTGTCCTGCTCTTGTTAACCTTATACATTTGATGACACTGTGAATGAAGTAATTTGTGGTTTTGAGGGAATAAACCTGTGCCCTGTGAATCCCAATGCCATAGGTTGGAAAACTGATCAAGGAAGCAGCCTCTAAAAGTAATCTCAAGCGGGTGACACTGGAGCTTGGAGGGAAAAACCCCTGCATTGTGTGTGCGGATGCTGACTGTAAGTATTTGTCACATTGCGATTCAATAGCTTTCTAGTCTCAGTGGCCCGCACAGCACCGCTGGTGACTCCCATGTAACCTCACAGGGCTCCCACAGAGGACACAGCCTGGTCCAACTTGCCCCAAAGCCTGGCCAAGACTCCTTTGCTAGAGGGTTGCTATGCCGCTCCCTGCACCAGCCAGGTGCTTGGCTATAAAGGGAGGGTTCATGTTAATAGGAGTGGACTGTTCCAAATGTGCCCTCCCTTGTGGGGGTGACCCACTGGGAAGAGCCCCACTGACTGAGGCTGCAGAGATGGTGTATTGCATCAGGCACTCCTGCTCGGCTGGCCACGCAATTTTCTCAGCCAGCTTTCCTGAGCTGACCCAGTCTAGTCTTCCTGACAGAAGAGTCGCTGCAGCTGCTTTCTGTAAAGGCAGCATCCTTCCCATAACACTTCCCATCACAGGGGATAAGGACTAAATTCTGCCATCCTTAATGGGTCTACTCGTGGGGAGGAAGGTACTACTCCATGTGAGTCAAGGTGATAGAACTGGGCTCTTAGCTGAAACATACACAACCAGAGACAGTACCAGGAGGGAGGATGCTGGTGCAGACAAATGAGAAGATTTGGTCATGTCCTGAGGCTCACAGGGAGCTTTCTTGGTCGTTTTATAGGCCTCCTTGAAGTGAGTTTTTTGAAGAAGCATTGAGAAGGGGAACTGATAACAAGGGAGTCTTAACGAGTCTCGTTGATTTCTGGTTTAAGTCAGTCGAATGCCTCACTCTGTGGTGACCTTTCCATTCCAGTGGACTTGGCGGTCGAATGTGCCCATCAAGGAGTTTTCTTTAATCAAGGCCAGTGCTGCACTGCTGCCTCTCGAGTGTTTGTGGAGGAGCAGATCTACCAGGAATTTGTCAAGCGCAGTGTGGAGTACGCCAAGAAACGACTCATTGGAGACCCATTCGATGCCAAAACTGAACAAGGGCCACAGGTAATGCTGTGCTTGAACAGTTCACACCAGGAAAACAGAAAAGTTCTTCATGTGTGAGCTGAAGTCCTGATCCAGCGACGAATACTTCATTTTATTGTTTCTTCTCTCTGTTCTAAACATCAGTTAATCATGATGGTTGACATGACGTCTCTTTCCATACATGAACTGAAAGCTTGATGATAAAGAGATTTGCACAAGTGGGCTGCCCTTTTGCATAGTAATGTAAAACATATTACAGCAGCGGGAGTATTTTGTGCTGGCAGAGTGTGGTAGCTGCACGTGTGTTATCATTCAGCTATAAAATAGTGATGCTACCTCATCACAGGAGGGGTAATCTGTAGAAGGGAGAACAAAACCCTCATGCACAGAGAGGGGTTTAAGCAGGGTCCGTAGAAGGCAGGACGATGCCAAGCTGACCCGAATATCTGCCTTGCCAATGTTTTGGGCTTTTACGCCTCTCCTTATCCCTTCTAAGGAAGCCATAAAGATCCACAGTTGAGAGCACTGATTCCTCTTCTCCTAAGTCAACCAGTTAGTAATGAAACATAACAAATCAGTAGCACCCTAGAACTTGTGCCCCGCCAGAGATAAATGGGAAAATGCCACTTCAAAAAGCTTCATGGCTTGTTCTAACTCTGGAATCCATAATTTTCGATTGGTTCTGACTTTTCCCAACACAGACTTAGGCTGACGCCATGGTAGCCCTGTATGAAATAGGCAGGTTCTGCTTACAACTGGAGTTCTGAAACCGATGGGGGCCCAGCGCTGCCCACCATTGTGACTGTGCGTAATGACTTCCTTGTGCAAGTCATGGCTTTGAAATCACTGGACTGCTTGTGTGAATAAATTGCGACTCAAGGTGAATAAGGATGGCAGAATGGGGCCCTTGATAACAGGTATGCAATAATTAAAGAATCCTACCTAATGGCTAGTACGATGAGGCCAAATTCTGATACCTTTGCCTAGGCCTGGTCTACAGCTAAAATTTAGATCAACGTAGTTACGTTGCTCCATGGCATGAAAAATTTGTATGCCGGAGTGGTGTAGATGTAGCTAGGTCAATGGAAGAATGCTTCTGTCAACCTGGCTACTGCCACCTGGAGGGAGAGATTACCTACAGCAATTCGGGGCGGGGGGGAACCCCTTCCAGCCCAGTAGGAAGCATATACACTACAGCTGCACAGCTACAGTGCTGTAGTGTAGACGTGGCCTTACATTGAGCAACACCTTCCTTTGCAAACAGTCCCATTTGAAGCCAGTGGAATTACGCAGAGCAAGGGCTGGTCCTCACTTAAAACACTGCAGCAGCAAAGAAGATACCTAAGCTGATGTGAGGGGTTCTCCCATTGCCTAGGTAATCCACCTCCCACGAGGTGGTAGCTAGGTTGATGGGAGTTCTGTCGACCTTGTGCTGTCCACACTAGGTCAGTTTAACAACATTGCTCAGGGGTGTGGATTTTTCACAACCCTGCCCTGAGTGATGTAGTTATAGTGACCTAATTTTCTAGTGCAAACCAGGCCTTCAATGAGAGTGAGGCTACCTTGGACTGAAAGCTCCGAAGGACAGGGGCTGTCTTTGTATTCTGTGTTTGTACAGCACCTTGCACCACAGGGTTCTGGGCCATAAGTAGGTGCTATGGGAATACAGATGATAAAGCGGCTAATAGTGAAATTGGGGTGCTCACTGGCTCACATACAACATGACTACATGTCCTATTTCTCCTGTTCGACCTGACCTGATGCACACGATCTTTCCTGCTCTCCTGTGTGTTTGTGTGCCAACCATCTAAACAAGAGGAGACCCAAGATAAGGAGTGGAGCATGAGAGGCTGTTTTCAGAGCTTTCATGTGGTTCCCAGTGCAACACAAGCCATTTCCTCTGTCTGTCTGCACATAAACAGAACAGCTGCTTCTCTGAAGTCTGGCTTTTGGACAGGGTGTGTTCCATTTTGGCCATGGGGAAACGTGGGCATTTTGGAACAAATGGTTCAAATCTGAAAGGGGGGGAAAAAGAAACCTTCAACACCATTTAAAATATCAAAAACCAGTAAATCCTCCAAAAGTAGTTACCAAAGCTACAGGGTTAGAGCCTCAGTAAACCATTGTGACCATTGAAACTGCACTTTCACCATCTGACCCAGTATGTCTGACTCAGATTCTCCTCTTGCTTACACCCATGTAACTCAGGAGTTACTCCACTTGTAGTCGGTAAAGATATCCCTGGTTTACACCAGGCTAAATGAGATTAAAACTGTTCTGGGGTATTTTTTTAAAAACTGCAAAATATTTTTCCAGAAAAAAAAATCCCTGCTGTCCCCAATCAAGGGTTTTTTGGTGCTGCTGTGAGGCTATAAGAGCAGCTCCGCAGCTGGTGCCACTCGACATAGCTATACTAAAGTTAATGGAGCAATGCAGAGTGACAGCAGCTGGAAACCTGGCCCCTGTTATAGATGTTTTTAAAAAACACAGTTGGGAGACTTTGGGTGAATGGCTCCTTGGGTCTGTCTCCACTGTCAGAGCTGAAGCGGGCAGATTCCATTGCGTTCTCCTGTGTGGGGAAGATCAAGACAGAGAGCACATCTTAGCAAACATAAATCTAATAACTTGCAATACAGCATAATATATCAGAACATTTTGCAATCTTTAATTTATTTCTCCTCACAATGCCCCCGGGGAGGTAGGGCAGTACTAATAGTGCCATTGTATAAATGGGTAAACTGAGGCATAGGGACTAAGTGACTTGCCCAAGGTCACACTGGAAGTCTCTGGCAGACTAGGAAACTGAACTTGAATCTCCCAGGGTTTACATTACTGCCCTAATCACTGAACTATCTTCCTCTCCTTGGTAAAGTAGTGATGAGAGTTAAGAGGCTTGCAAGTTCTAGTTGGAATGAAAAGCATCAGCCTTCCTACCCTTTATGTTACTTCTGGAAACAGATTGTTGTTGGGATTCTCCGCGCGCCCCCCCCCCCCCCCGGTGTATTTCTTCATCTAACAGGCTTTTGCTTTACAAGAACTTACAGCTGTATAAATATTCTTGTTTTTGGTGATGAAAGTGGTTGGTTGACCTAGATGGGTCTTGGCCAGAGGCAGGTCAGCATGGAAAGCACTCAGAAAATTTTAAATTATTCACATGTGGCAACCAGGCAAATAAACAATATGCAAACCACCTGCCAACTCCTGTAGGTGGCACCCTGTGATAGCTGACATCACTCTGTGATAGCAGCCATTTCTCCAGGCAGTATGGTGCATTCTTGAAAGATTGTTTTCCATCCCCTGCTTTACCCTGCCCTCTGTGTTACATGTGAATGCAACATGTATACTTCTGTATTTGCTTGGTGTTTACATTGCAGGGGCAAATTTTGCATGCACTCAGCAACACGTACGTTATATTGCGTTCTTCATTGTGTACTTGGCTTCCCAAATATCTTTGTTCCCCAGAGCTCTGTTATTTGTTTTTGGGTAAATTCAGATTGGAAGCTTGAGGTCAGAATTAATTACGGCAAACTGTCGCTGGTGGATAATCTAGGGGTTATATAACTGCTTTGGGCTGGGTCACGCAAACCCTGACTCATGCCTCCTGATGCATGCGTCTACTGAAGTCAAAACAGGACTTTCCTCTGACTAGAGGCCAAATTACTAATGAAAGTTTGTAGTGCAGGAGAAAGATTAACCGTTCACTGCTGGATCATTTTGATGTGCACTTGCTATTAAAAACTGTTTCCGGAAGGAATAGCTGTAGTACTGCCCACCTGAAGGCTGTGCTGTGCTTAGATCTTTATTGGTTCAACAAGGTTGGGGACTAACTGTGTCCTAGGGCTGTCTGGCCCTACCAGGGTGGAAAGAGGATGACAGAGGACAAGAATTGTTCCAACACTGTTATGGGGTTGTCTGCTTTAGTACCATAGGGGTAGTGTGGGGTGTGATTGCAGGTCATGTTTGTAGACATACCTGAACTAGCTTTAATCTAGCTAGCTCGGGTGCCATTAGCAGTGTAGCTAGGGCAGCTCCATGAGTGAGTTTCAGGTAGGCTTGTCCAGCCCATACTGAAGTGCATTCTGCCACAGCTTCACTGCTACTAGTACCTGAGCTGGCTAGAATACCGCTGCCTTGGGTATGTCTGCATGAGTTTGTGAGTTGCAGTCGTGTCCCGTGACTGTGGTGTAGGCCAGTGGTTACAACAAGGGGTACTGTACCCCTAGGGTACACAGGTTTTCTGGGGGTGCATCAACTCATCTAGATATATGCCTAATTTTACAACAGGCTACGTAAAAAGCACTAGTGAAGTCAGGACAGACTAAAATTTCATACAGGCAAGGCTTTGTTTATACTGCTCTAAGAACAATGTTTATATTCCAATTGGTTTATTTTGTGATTATATGGTAAAAAATTAGAACATCAGCAATGTTTCAGTAACTGTGCTATGGCACTTTCTTGTATTTTTATGTCTTATTTTTGTAAGCCAATAGTTTTTTAGTAAGACGAAACTTGAGGGTGGGGGTACATAAAACCAATCAGACTCTTGAATGGGGTACAGTAATCGGAGAAAGATCGAGAACTCCTGGTGTACACATACCCTTAGTCTCCAAAAGGCTTGTCTACGTTTGAGTGTTTATTCGCATGAAGGGACGAGGTGATTTTTTTAAGTGAATAGCTATTCTGGACTAAGTCCAGGTATAGAGAAGCTCTATTAATCGTGCTTAGATATGGTCATTTTCGTAATGTAGCTGAATCCTGAGTGAAATGCAAACCTCAGTGGTACAATCTAACAATGTGCTGCAATGGTTTAACCGTTGTCCGATAACATAGCTGCAATTGAACCAAGTCTTTGGAATTACAGTGACCACAACAGAGCTGCTGTTCCATGACACACCTTTTGTATCTGACAGATTGACCAAAAACAGTTTGATAAAATTTTGGAGCTGATAGAAAGTGGGAAGAAAGAAGGTGCCAAGCTGGAGTGCGGGGGTTTAGCCATCGGAGACAGAGGTCTGTTCATAAAACCCACCGTGTTTTCAGAGGTTACTGACAACATGCGAATCGCCAAAGAAGAGGTACAGTACTCATCGGCAGGTTTAGCTATCGGGTCACATAAAGCAGCCACACTACAGTATTTTAGCTGTGCTTTTTCCTTCATTATTTTCAGTGACTAATTTGAATTTTTTTTCAGCCATGATCTTTAGTAGATGTCAAGCACAATTACACTATTGAAAATTGTGGAATTTATTAAGTGGAAAGAGCATCTCAAAAAAACTATGTGGTGCAGAAATGAATTTCTTACACATCAGTAATAGGGGCATTTTCGAGGCTTTATTTAAAAAATAATCTGACCAATAACCAGAAGTGGAAGTTTGACAGTATCTCCTCCCCTTTCTCCGTCTATTAAAGTTGTTAGAGCCAAAGTGTGAGTGCCTGTTTTTCTTTTATCTGTTTGCATAGTTCATATAATTCCTGGGGGTTCCATGCCCCAATAAAACAAGTGCTTTGTTGCCCTTCTTTTTCAAAATAAGTGCCAGCTGCACAGTGCTCATGAGCACGCTACAGTAACATATCTGTGTATGAACTTCAGCTGTAAGCGTTCCGGCCCCCGTTCAGGAAAGCACCTCTAATCAGGAAAGCTTCTTAATCCCCCATTAAAGTCAATGGCATTTAAGCACATGTTTAAATTTCAGCAAATGCTTCATTGTGTTGCTGAATCGGGGTTTCACGTAGTAGCTATGAATGTTACTGAAAACGAAACCATTTTTAATGGAAGAGTATTGACAATATTTTTTTGACTTTCAAATTCAGTAAATTGCAATAATTCAGGCATACATTTACTAGTTACAGAAATTCCTCACCTGCCTCTCCCTCTCCATGATCAGAACATTCTTGGACCATCTAAATCTACAGTTACCTATTACACCTAACTGTCTAGGTATAATACCATGTGCTGTTTTGTGCCCCCTACTGGATGGAATCAGAACTGCTCACAGCATATGCCAGGTTTTATGCTGCCAAAGTTGGAAGTGGTTCCCCTTTGGCTCCAGGGATATGCCCCCTGTGCTTTTGGGCATGATGATCTAAGGGTACCTCTACACTACCCGCCGGATTGGCAGGTAGTGATTGATCTATTGGGGATCGATTTATTGCATCTAGTGTAGATGCGATAAATCGATCCCCGAGCGCGCTCCCATTGACTCCGGTACTCCACCTCTGTGAGAGATGGAAGTGGAGTCGACGGGGGAGCAGCAGTGGTCGACTCGCTGCCGTGAGGACACCCAGCTAAGTCAGCCTAAGATATTTTGACTTCAGCTATGCTATTCACGTAGCTGAAGTTCCGTATCTTAGGTTGACACTCCTCCCCCGCCCCCAGTGTAGGCAAGGTTTAAGTTCTAACCCCCCTGGTGCTATAAAGCCCTGAGTAGTTGTAGTGCCTCCCAGTGAAACCCTGATGTTGGAACTCCTGGACAAGTCAGAATAGTCCAATAACCTACAAAGAGAAACTTGGTGAGCCCAATAATTGCAGATCTAAATGCTACTCTTCTCTTGGTGATATCCTTGTCTGTGCTGGCTCAGTCATCCTAGTGTCAAAATACTGGGAAAACCAGACTTGTAAGTCAGACATTCTGGTTTTCAGTGTTTAATAGCAAGCAAGCTGAAACAAGCGGCATGTAATTAGATCCTGAGGTGTCCCTTTGAAATGGTATTAACTAATGTATTTCCATTGGGGAATAGAATGTGAATAAAGTTGCTGCCAAGGTCCTATTGACATTGGTGTCCGATAATTTAGCCTAGACCTTTTTATGGGGTCACTTATTGTATAGTCCTGGGAAAGAAAGTGTCATCTCGATTTGTCAGATCTGCCATGCAGTCTCTGAGGAACCTGGAAGAATCTCAGTCAGTCTGGGCATGAGTGTCCTAAAATAGAGAAGAATAAGAGCTGAACAGACAATCCCATGACGAACCTCTTTGAGTTACTTCCAGATCCCAAACTCATGATTCATGGGGCTTCTCCAGTTTCATGTCCTGTTTCTCTGCTAGGAAGAGTTCATTAAGAACATGGACCTAAAAAGGCAGGAATTTGCAACAACTTGTTTGGAGTCCACCTTTTTGTGAAACAATTGATTATGCTCTTGAAAGGGATGTCCTTGTAGAAAGCTACGTGTGGGAGAATGTCTCCACTTCATCAGTGGAGTATCAGCCTCCATAGCATATGATCATCAGCACATAGAAATGTCCTGGCTTTGCTTCTGTATTGCACTTTGTAAGAAACTTCAGCCCACTTGTACAAGCCTAATTGTCTGAGGACTATTCTGGGCTGCAGGTTGCCCTTATCAATACACAAGCCAGGTTATGCACCTGTAGAGCTAGTGCATGCAGAAATGGTGGGTGGCCACGTGTGTGTGCAAAATCAGTTGAAAACCCAGAAAACCTGGGTGAAAATGTATGTAAACATTACACATTTCAACTACAGGCAGTGCCTGTTGAGCCCGCAGAGAGGTAGAGTTCTGAATGGAGATAGAATGATCTGTTTTAAACCTATCCAGAACTAACTGTTGCCCATGTTGACTAGATAACTTTTGCTCATGTAGATTACAAGATGCCATAATGCGAAGGAAAATCTTTAATCTTCTGACTTTGCATAGGTCTATTACTGTAGCACTTCAGTTCACACTGTGCCTGAACCAGATCCCACTGGCAGTCAGTGGGGAGTTTTGTCATTGGCTTCCACAAGAGCAGGTCTATCATACGAACTGAAAACATTTAAAACACCAAAACTGAATGCGTCTTTATAATATTTCTATGTTCAATTCTCAGAACGCTCACTGTTCTTTGCGGAATAATTCCTGTTTAATCGCTTTCAGATTTTTGGACCAGTGCAGTCAATAATGAAGTTCAAAAGTCTAGAAGAAGTCATAAAAAGAGCGAATAACACTGAATATGGACTCACAGCAGCAGTGTTCACAAAGAATCTGGACAGAGCTCTGACATTAGCTTCTGCGCTGGAGTCTGGAACAGTCTGGTAAATGTGTTTCTGTCTATCGGATTGTGGTACACAGAGGTAGTTTATGTTTCTGAGCCCTCGTGGCCAGCAGCATTGACCCTGAGCTCCCTTCCCTTTGAAACTTTGTCCTAAGAAGCAATAGCTGTTGCTCAAAATCCCAACAGCGTATGTGCTTCTTTATCGAATAACATGGTGGTGCCTTCTGAGAAGCTTTTATTAAAAAAACACTATTTGGATGCTGTTGATTATGTAGGTATTTGTATAAGATCTCGGACTATGTAACAAATTGGTCTGGACAGTAGATGGCACCATGTTACCATTTAAAGAGGCCAGTTGGTATTTTGTGTGCAAAGCTCCTCCTTTAATATTAAGACATGTCACCGGCTGTCATGTAGTTAAAGAACTGGACTGAGATCCTGGCCCCACTGAAGTCAATCGCAGTTTTACTCTGGTGCCTGATAGTATTTTTTTTTAATCTTTTCTTTTTAGAAACCTTACTTTGTATTTATTCAAGATTTTCAGCCTCTGCCTCTGTAAGGATATTTTCTTGAAAATAGGATCTTTGGTTCTGAAGAAAGCATCCACCACACTTCTTCATGTGACGCTACAGTCCTGTCTGTTGCAACAGGCCAAATCCTGCTCACCTTGCTCAGGTGCTGTAGTCAAGGGATCAGGATTTGAATCCTCATAATCATACCACAGCTAGTATAGGAGAAGTAGGACCTCAGAGGAGCTAGTGTAACATACACTCACCAGTGGGTTACACTAGCAATTTCTACTCTCGCTGCAACACAAATGCATCTAACACAACTGTATTCCTATACCTACCACTATGGATTGAGCTTGTATGTACTCTGGACAGTAGCACAGCAGCTGAGGCAGGCATGTCTAGACAAGGAAATGGATTATATTTTTTAAAGTGTTTTGTTTTTTTTTAAACTAGGTCTATGCTAGTTTCAGACATTTACATACGTGTTAGCTGGTCCTGGCTGGAAAATGGGGGGAAGAGAGGAACCGATCTTTGTAGAGAGTGATGGTTTCTCAAATATTCTGTTTCCTGCTATAATAAAATCAAACTGTGTGGCTGAAATGACCAATGTCTAGTGAATAAAACAGCTAGGGAAGAGAGATGTGTTTGTCAGGCAACTCATGAATATTAATAAATGTGAATATATTTCCTTCACCTTCCAGCTGTTTAATTTGATAAAAAATTGTGTTTGACCATAGGATCAACTGCTACAATGCCCTTTATGCACAAGCTCCTTTTGGTGGCTTTAAGATGTCAGGAAATGGCAGAGAACTGTAAGTTTGGTTTGTTTTTTTAACTCAGTTTTGTTTTCCCTCTTTAGTGTAGAAATTTAAATGCAATACTGTAAGTGTGATGACTGACTTAGGATTTCACCAAGCTTGCTCTAAACTGTTGGGGCTGGATTGCGTTGCCCTTACACCTCTATGTTGTTGTTTATAACAGTGTAACCTGTCCTAGAGTTTGAGACCAGAAGGGACACCAAATCAGTCTGACTGCCTGTACATAGACCACCAATCCCGGCCCATTGGTCTCATTTTTTTTCAGTTGCTGGGTTTAAAGTATTACAGCCCACAGGAGACTAGACTGTTACGTGCTATGGGGAGAGAATAGAGAGACTAGACTATTATGTGCCCAAGGCCCCTGCAATGGAATGATTGAGTGAGGATAAGGGGGTGTAAAAACCTCCATTGTGATTTGTTCGTGTGAATAGTGCCATTAGAATTCCCTCTCGCCCAGTGTGTGAGGCAGACACAGCACTCCGTGCTCTCTGTCCTAAAGCTGCTTTTCAAAACTCAGTGAACCAGCTCCTACTCTCGTTTTAACGATAAAGGCTATTTCCTTGCCAGGTAAACATCAGACCAAGGTTGTCATGTAATTCATTCTCCTTGCTTCACCTGCTGATGGAGATTGGGGCTTGGGAAGGTGTTTGGGGGTAAGGTCCTGTGGCTCTACAGAGAGCCTGCCTGGGAAATGAATTCTGCCTCCCCCATTTCAAGGCTTTTCAGTTACTGAAGGACTGCTAGGTTTTTCTCAGGACCTCTGGAAATCAGATCGGTCTCGGTTTGGTCACCCCAATGTTTTAGCACCCAACTTAGCACCCACTCTTGAAAATTTTGGTCCAAGGTCCCATGTGAGTCAGTGGCAGGACTGGGAATAGAACTTGTGTGTCCAGAGGTGGATTCATGGCTGCATAGGAGAAGCAGTTTGCAATTACCCTGTTCAGGGGCTTCCTAAGGACCTGTTCTGTCCTAACCACAGAACTCCTCCCTAGGTGTTAACTCACAATTTATTATTAATCACTTCTATTGGCTTTGTTTTTTGAAGAGAAATGCATTCAGAGGCTTGATTTGCTAAACAAGATGGAGAACAAAGATGATGAATGTTCCCTCCAAAGGATTATAAAGACCATGAGAAAATGTATGACATTCCTTTGCCTGAGGGCCTGCCTAATTAGAAAGTATCTCGTCCGGACTATCTCTTGGGCAATGAAGGGAAAAGGGCAAGTCCCCCTGACCTGGATGTAGTAAAATGAATCCACCTATCCTCCCATTAGTTGTTTCTACACTAACATTATCTCTTAGGACACACACTACAAGTTTCCCCCACCCGCATATTTTATCTATGTATATACAGTACATGCTCCCACACAGAAGCTTATTTTATTCTAAGGAAGAAGAAAACAAGTGTAATTTTAGTTACTGTCTACAAGGTAATAATAGTGTGCAGACAGCACCTTTCCTTCTGCAGACTCCCAAAATGCTTCATGAATTCCAGTTGAGACATTCCTCAGGTCAATATTAGCCATTCAACCATAGCTAGACTTGTATCAAAGCTTACAATATATATAATATATATCGTGAAATCTGGTCTTTTGTGTGCTTTTACCCTGTGCTATACAGACTTCACGGAGGAGACCAGAATTTCTCAAATATTTTGGGTCAGGACCCTCAGAGTTTGAGGGGTTGCAAGGTTATTTTAGGGCAGGGGTGTGGTCTTGCCACCCTTGCTTCTGTGCTGCCTTCAGAGCTGGAGCAGTGGCTGGTGGCCAGGTGCCTAGCTCTGAAGGCTGCATCCCATCTGCAGCAGCACAGAAGCAAGGGTAGCAGTACCCTACCATGCCATCCTTACTTTTGTGCTGCTATTGGCAGCAGCTCTGCCTTTGGAGATGGGCTCCCAGCCAGCAGCCTGCACTCTCCAGTTGCCCAGCTCTGGCGGCAGCAGCAGCGCAGAAGTAAGGGGAGCATTACCGCAACCCCCTCCTACAATAACCTTGCAACTCCCCCCAACTCCTTTTTGGGTCAGGACCCCTACAATTACAACACTGTAAAATTTCAGAATTAAATAGCTGTAATCATGAAATTTACGATTTTTAAAATCCTATGACTATGAAATGTACCAAAATGGACGGTGAATTTGATAGGGGTCCTAAGTGAGACACGATCGATCAGCTCTTCAGCTGGTATAAGTCAGCAGAGTGCCATTGGCTTTGATGGACCTATATTGATTTAAAGCAACTGATGTGGGCCTGCATAGCCTATATAAAATGCAGTGATATTATTAAATAAGATGCGCTGGGTGAAAGCAGCTATCATACATGAAAATGTAGTATGATTAATATGGCAAGTGCTGTAACGGCTTTATTTTTTTTTTTTCAGTGGTGAATACGCTCTGGCAGAATATACTGAGGTGAAAACCGTCACTATTAAACTATCCCAGAAGAATCATTGAGAGAGCCGGAGGCCTAAGAATTCTGACACTCTGAATGTGACACACAGACGTGGGGGAAAAGTTCAGAACATGGGGAAATGGGTCAGGGGGAAGAAAACAGCACTTCTTTTTTCAAAGAGAACTTTTTTTTTACTTTATAGAAACTTTTGAATCTACTGGAACGCTCATCAGCTGTTCGTTCTGTGCCCTCACATGCTGTATGCTGCATTCAGTGGACTAGGCCTTGGCTTGATATCAGTCTCCTACCAGTGACCAAACTTCCGGGTACACAGTGCTTTACAGAGAGTTTGTTTTTATCATACCGTGGTTTTAGGGTAAGCAGATGTCCTGATTTTATAGGGACAGTCCCGATTTTGGGGTCTTTTTCTTGTATAGGCTCCTATTACCCCACCTCCTGTCTGGTCAACCTACGTGGCTTTGAAAGCAAAATCACCCCCAATGCCATATTAGAGTGACCCAAGGCTCACTAGCATGGAATGCTGAAAGACTTGTGGACTTTAGCTGGCATAAACAAACAGCTCCATTGACTTCAGTGGCATTGCTGCTGATATAAACCAGTATAACAGCACTGAAATCACAGGAGTTCCATTGGGGTGAAGAGGAGAATTGAGCCCTATGGGGTGGGGGAGTTTGTTTTTGCGGAAGGTTATGTAAAGCACTTTTATCTGAAAGAGTTGTCTTGGTCTCTCTAATACGCGCGTGCGCACACACACACACACATCATCTGTAAAGGCGTTAGGGTAGCCTCATTGACGTCAATCGAGGTAGCCAGTTTCATCCTACATATTTAGACTTAAGAGGGAGGGGAACTTTTGTACCCCATGTATTGTGAAATTCTACGCATACTGGAAACAAGTCATTGACTCACTAACCTGTCTGGCTTCAGAAGAGTTCATATGGTGTATGATAAATCTTCACTAAGGCACTTTTCACAAGAGGATTTTGCACTGCATCTACAATAATGACGCCAGCGCTCCTGCCGGTCTTGTAGCAGGGCACGCACACGGCAGAAAACATCCATGGGATAGAAACCCAACTGGAAATCTTCCAAAAGAAATGAAACGATGGAGAGACAGCAAGACTCCTCGGCCGTCTTTATTATCCCAACATGTGAATCTCCTTTTGTTCAGCTGGAGCTGTTCTTTATGTTGAGCAGGATTAGTAAACTCCCCTAAACCTCTGTTTCCCCCCAGCACCAGATGAATGTAATTTAACATAGATTTCTGAAAATACACTATGAAAAAGAAATTGCTCCCAGGCCAGGACTGTTATGCAAAGTTTCAACTGTCTTCATTCCATGGACTAAATCACCAAGGGTCTATGCTGAAGGAAGCCATTGTGCAACCTGTAAGTGAGCCCCTGTCAGTCTGCAGTGGTATAAAATTCCTGCCACGCTGGCAATCCGACCCCAAATTGGGCAGCACTGGCTGGGGAGGGCAATTTGTGGGGAGGATGGTTCAGAAGATGCTCTGATTCCACAGCCAGTTGCAGCAAGGCTCTGTGTAGAATCCTCAACCAAGATCGAAGCTGAGGGAAGGCAGGTGATGTGCAAATACCCCACTCAGGCATCGTGGGAGCAAATTGGCCTGTGGTGCATAACTCCTTTGTGTCGTACCTAGCACTCCTAAGGCAGCAAATGCCTGTTGACTTCACTGGAGTGCTCATAAGGGAGTTGTTCAGGTGGTTAAAGCAGCAGTAGATAACAAACCCCAGAAATTAGGGTTTAAAGTGGAAATGCAGTGTGGGGCAAACTGCAAAGCTAGAGCATAACCCAGTAACTTTCTTCCACCAGAGATGCTCCTCCTGGATAAGTGAGAATTATTACCATGCTGATAGGTGAGGAGCTATGAAAAGTTTGTGTGAGGCTGAACTCACTGAATCTTGAAAGAAATCAGGCTTTTGTGTGCCTTAATCTCTGATCACTCATAAATAGCATACCACTGACAGCTGTAATATAACTGGGCTGGGGGACGGGAGGTCTGCTCTCCCATGGATGTAGGAGGTGGGACTTCCACAGATACATCTCCCCACCTAAACGCAAAAGAGATCCCATGAAAGTTCAAATGGGAAAATTTGTAAATATTTCTATTTTTGTAGTACATTTAGCGAGATCTCAACTGTCTTATTAGACAAGCATTTTACTATTGCCAAGTTACATTTTCTAGAGCTACAAGCAAATGATCTGGAGACAAGGTAAATAGTAAAATGAAACTGGACTAATAACCAATATAGCTTTCTGTATTTTTTTGTTTGATAAACATCTTGGGGGAATGAAAACATGACATCTGAAATGTACAATCTTTTTTTTTTAGCATTGGTTTTTATATATATAATATTTTCACCTCTGTTTTCCTCTCAAGTTAAACGAATGACTTAGTAATGATTCTCTTACTGTATAAATCAGGGTTTGATTTTACACACTGAATTTTCTAAATTATATATCAAGTAACATTAGCCACTAACATAAAATGACTCATTAGAGGATTTATATTCTTTCATTGCACAGTAATACTTTTCATATGAAATGCTACTTAATTTTTTAAAAATATATTTATAAATTAGAGTACAGTTAATCTAATGTATTTTTATAGCTGGAGGTATATGGAAATGCTTTGTGTGTAAACCTCATGTATATATTTAGAATATGGGTATCTTTTTGTAATATTAGCTTTTCAATTCTTAATAAAAATGTTTAACTTTTTTTGTGGTACGGTTTGTATAAATGTTGCAGGTGCAATCTTGTCCACTAAAGAGTGTGGAGGAAAATCCCACTGACTTTGCTCAAATGAGGAAATAAATGGCTTCCTGCTGTTAACAGAACAAACTTTGAAAATCTACCGCCACATTGTGATCCGTATACTCTCACTGAATAGTACCTGATATCACGGGTTGTCTGATTGAACTCTGTGAGAATATTCAGAGTAAAGATCTCCTGGGTGTAAGAATATCATACTCTAGGACCAATGAATAACTTTCAAACAAATGTAATTTAATACTGTTACATATTAAAGCTCTGTGCTTTTTAAAAGAAAATTAGTGTGGTGTAATTACACCCCCTATGGATTACTTTGAAATCTGCTCTGAATAAATAAATTTATATATTTGTCCCTTTATTTGATTATTTAGGTTTTAATCTGGGGACTTTCCATCCAGCAGAATTGTCTATTAATCTAAACACCTGTCTGTCTGATCACAATCACTCTGTTCATAGATCCCCTTTACATGGGTAGGATCTGTAACCTGTAAGGCCTCTATCAGAAGAGGTTGTGGGGCTTGTCTACACTGGTACTTTACAACACTACAATTTTCTCGCTCAGGGGGTGAAAAAACTGGTAACTACGCCCTTTGTGGAGGTGGTATATTTAGAGTGCTAGGAGCTCATGACTACACAAGCCACGTTAAAGCACTGCCAGTGTAAACTAGCCCTAAGTAATTTGCCACACCTAGGCACAACAGGACAGCCAAGGATGCAATGGGAGCATTAAATTAGAATGTCCCTTGCTTTTTGGATTCAAGTCGACCTTTGGACTTTTTTTTTTTTTTTTTAATTTTTCATGGGAGAGACTTCTTGTTTCCCTACCTTTCAGGGAGGCTATGGGCTGATTCATTCGTGTCTCTAGTGGCTCTTTGGTGAGAGATGCCATAGAAAAATAAAAATAATCACTTTTCTGTAACTGATAAATTGCAGTGGCTTACAAGTCACTGTGCTGGTAGATGACTGATTTGTTGGGCAAGTTAAAGGGAAACTGTATTGTTGGGCAAGTTAAAGGGAAACTATAAAGTCTACAATGTTACCTACTGCTTCTTTATATCAACAAAGGGTTTTTTCTGCTTCATCCCAGTCTCTCTCCCACAGTTTTTATTTGGGCAAAACCCACCGTCTCTAATGGACGGTTTACAGGATTAAAGTCTACTGCAAGAGTGGGCCCCACTACAGCATCATTGTTGCTTTACTTTTTCTTAAAGGGACAATGTCAAACAGTTTAGGCTAAAATTGTAGGGCAGGACCTGTATATGGAACAGGGAAGCAGGGACAATGGATTGGAAGGGCTTTGTTTTATCAGGCACCTACTAGCTACAGAAGATAGGGAAAAGTAAAGGCCTCAGCTCCCAAGCAGGCAGTAGGGATGGCACTCTGGTAGCAATGGGAGGGGGAGCTGGTACCGTTATTTGGCTTTTCATCTGAGACTTCATCCTGGACAGTGGGACTCTTGCATGTGGATCTTGGGTAGCAGGCTGGGTACTCTGGCTCTTAAAGCTCCAGTTACCCAAAGCACTTACACAAGACCTAAGTGTCTGTCTGGCAACATTTCCAAGCCCTGTGTGTGGTGATGCAAGGGTGTAAATGATTGGACAGGACTAGAGAGAAGATGTGGAAAGAAGCACAAAGGAGAGAGGAAGAAGTAGAGAACACCATGTAGGAAATGACAAGTGCTGGTCCAGAAACCAGCCAAAATGTTCATAAAAATCAAAATTTCCAGACGGCTCCAGAATGAAGAGGGGTTGGGATATAAAGAGGAAATGAGCACTGAACACAACTCTAGAAAAGATATGCTCCTCTGCTGTGGGCAGGTGAGACATTGGTGTGAAGCCAGAAAGGGAAAGACCCAACTGTTACAAAATCAAGGGAGATGCCAGCTGCATTCTAAAAAGAGGTGTTGTGCAGCAAGTTTATTAAAAATACATTGCAAGGAAGTATAGTCCTCAGTAAACAGCACAGGACTGGTATATTCTTTTAAATTGCAGGAGATGTGGCTTTTGGGATATATACCTGTGGATGTAGCTGTAAATGCATTTTCACCCTTGTTCATAGGCTGAACCCCCAGGTTAAGCAGATATCAGTAAATATTTCAAGTGGCAGGTGACCACTCAGAACCGTTGACCAATTATAAAATGTGAGTTTGGATCCAGGTTTTGGGCCTGTCTCTCATGCTGCTCTGATAGAGATAAGGTGAGTTAGGTAATATCTTTTATTGGAGCAGCTTCTATTAGTGAGGGAGACAAGCTTTCAAATAAATGTTGATGTTGATGCCATTTAATGGACCCTATTGACTTCCTGAGTCTGTCTAATCTTCTGTAAACTTGTTCATTGCTTTAATTCACATAAAAGGTTTTGTTTGCAAAGCCACATTTTAACACCTTGTGAAATGTACCATGCTGCTGTCCTCAGGGATCGCAAGGTTCCTTGAATGGCTGGAAGTGAGCACCCTGCTTTCCAAAGAGGCTAGAGGCTTCCTAGTTGCCTAGCAAAATAATGGATTATATCTGAAACAGAAGAGAGTTTACATTGCACCTAATGACTTTAAATCTGTTCTACGCCATGACTCATTTGGTCATATAGATGTTTAGTAGCCTGGCAATTTCTATTAAGGTCCCATCCTGCAAAGCCTTATTCAATGAAGTCAGGACTCTGCATGAGTAAAACCAGAAGAGTCTGGCCCATTTTCTGGCTATTTTAGATGTAGGTATCTGAGCTATCTAGTCCTCCCAGATCCAACAGTTTTTGAGCTAGAATCCTTCCTCTGAGGTGAGACATGTTCTGCTGTCATCAGAGGAGAGCAATTATGGCTGACAACAAGAAAGCTCATTATCCATAAAAATACAGTGTATTGCTTTTTTCACTACAGGTCTTTTCTGAAAGGCTAGAGGCAGTTCATATTAGTGATATAATGTGGTTAACTTGCAATGTAATATATATTATAACCAATACAGATTCATAGCATAGGATAAATCATATGCCAATAGTGGACCAATTATCTATTAGACATAGGTCAGGGGTTCTCAGTGGGGGTAGGACTCCTCAGGGGGTTGCAAGATTATTACATAGGGATCGCTGGCTGGCAGCCTCAACCCCAAGCCCCGCTTTGCCTTTGGTATTAAATATATAAAAAAGTGTTTTAAATTAATGAGAGGGGTCTCGCTCAAAGGTTTGCTGTGTGAAAGTGGTCACTAGTATAAAAGTTTGAGAACCACTGACATAGGTACAGATTTTTAAAACTGATATATGAACTTAGTGGGATTTTCAAATGCATCTAGGTGCTGGTAAGTGTCCAGGTGTCTAAATATAGTTAAAATTTTGTCCCATAATTATTAACTAATAGCAATAGACAAAGGGATCAGTGTGAGAAAATGTAGAAAGAGTGACAGAGTCCTGTGGCACCTTATAGATCCAACGAAGTGGGTATTCACCCGCGAAAGCTTATGCTTTAATACATCTGTTAGCCTAGAAGGTACCACAGGACTCTGTTTCTTTTGCAGATCCAGACTAACATGGCTACCCCTCTGATACTGTAGAAAGAGTCTAATTTTGGGTAACTTGCACTTTTTTCTATCCTCTTCATTGTGTCTGTTACTCCCTAGGAGGCAATTAATTGATGTGATCAGACTTGCATTCACTCCCTAACCCCCCTTTTCACATTATCTCTGAATTTGGCATGTTGTGTCAAAATGACAAATCTCATGATTTGTGGGTGGACACATGACTTTTGGCAATAATGACTGCCAATCTCAAACATTAACAAAACATGAGCAAGCCCCCCAAAAATCAAGAGATTGGCATAAAAATCACAAGAATTACAAAAATTCTGAGTTTTTTATTTGCCTTTATGGTTACAGAAGTGCATCTATTTTAAATAAATGAAATCTGACTTTTTCATGCAATCACATAACTCCAGGAGATAGGGCTTTCAGAAAAATACTAAATATTAGAAAACTTGTCTACATGATTCATCGATTCCAAAGATAGAAGGGTCTACTGTGACCACTTAGTCTGCCCTCCTGTATAACACCAGCCATAATGCTTTCCCAAAATAATTCCTAGACCCTATCTTTTAGAAAAGCATCCAATCTTAAGTGTGGACTTAAGGATGTAAATTTTAGTCCACGCTAACATGTTGTGCACTAGCTGGTGTGCACAAAATGTTTCCTAGTGCGTGTTAATGTAGACTTGTTTTACACAACACTACACGCCCAAGAGAACTTTTAATGCATGTCAGCAGGGCTCATATAGGCCAGTTTGTGTGTGACATGCAAGTGCAGTCTTAAACTTGACATCCCTCTGGTGCGGACTAAAGCACCGTGCAGACAAGCCTGTAATCAGATTGTGAGAGTTAGCTACATTGGCAAAGTGGGTGTAAAACATCACCCAATCTCCTTATATCCCTTCTGTGTGCGTGTAAATGACTAGGCAGTGGAGAATCAGCCTCACCCCCATTGCTAGCGTGCACACGCTGGGAGTGAATGGGGGAGTTCAAACATCAAAAGCCAGAATGAAAGACATTAGTCTATTTTTTTAAAGTCACAATAGGGGGGCAATCTCCTGATTTTTGCAATAGTGCATGCACACATTGCTTCAGGGACATTCCCCTCTTGCACACTTGCCCCTGTACATCAGTGATTCTCAACCAGGGGTATATGTAACCCAGGAGTAAGCAGAGGTTATCCAGGGTGTACATCAACTCATCTAGATATTTGCCTAGTTTTACAACAGGCTACATATAAAGTATTAGCAAAATCAGTAAAATGCTAAAATTTTATATTGCTCTATCTACTATACAGTGAAATGTAAGTACACTATTTATATTCCAATTGATTTATTTTATAATTATGTGGTAAAAATGAGAATATCAGCATTTTTTCCAGTAATGGTGAGCTGTGAAGCTTTTGTATTTTTATGTCTGATTTTGTAAGCAGGTATTTTTTAAGTGAGGTGAAACTTGGGGTATGGAAGACAAATCAGACTCCTGGAAGAAGTCTGGAAAGGTTGAGAGCCACTGCTCTACAACACCCCCTTATGTCTCCACCCCCCTTTCCCACTGCCTAACACACTCCAGTCTAATAAACTCCAGCTGCCTGTGTATACTGGCTCCTCCTCACACCCTCTCCACACCCTTTGCCTAGCCCTCCCCGTTTCTCCAGCTCTCCTCTAGCTTTCACACATGCACTCCCCTTTCTCCTCACCCCTCCTTTTACACGCACCCCTTCCTTCAAACACTCTTTTTCTCCACACCTCTCCTCACCCCTCTCCTCACACTCCCCCCTTCCCTCAACACCCCTCACACTCACCCCCACATTTCCCTTTCTCCTCACCCCTCCCCTCACACTCACCACTCCCCACAAACACTCCTCTTCTCCACACGCCTCCTCTCACACTCACTCCCTTTTCTCCTCACTCCCTCCCCTCACTCACCTCCCACACTCCCTTTTCTCCTCACCCACTCCCCTCACACTC
>ML677366.1:6836168-6884786 GCA_007922305.1 Dermatemys mawii | reverse complement strand
CACACGCACTCGGAGTGTAACACTCCCCTTTCTCCTTCCCCCGCCCCCCCTTCTCTGGGGATTGAGGAAGTGCTGGCTGCCCTGGCAGGCTGCGCACCGCCCCGGCTCCTCGCTCTCCCGCGTCCTGAGCAGCGAGCGCCCGAAAGCGGCTGTGGCCGGAGCCGAGGGAGGCGGCTCCTGGCGCCGCACCCCCGAGCGGTGCCCCCCGAGCGGGAGACCGGAGGTAGGACGGCTCGGCGGGGACCCCGCGGGGCGGCGCGGGGTTCCGCTGCTTCCCCTTTGCAGCCCTGTGGCTGCGCGGACGGACTCGGCAGGGCCCCCCCCCCCCGCCGCCCCAGGGCTGCAACCTCTGCGGCAGGAGTCCCCCCTTGGAGGAGGGGGCAGCCGGGGGCTCCCTTGTGCCACCCAGGCAGGGATTTACATGGCCCTCATCACCATAGTATCTGACCCCCCCTTGCTGAAAGCCCCTCCCCCGGCTGGGCACTGGGGGTGGCAAACACACCCCTGGCTTCTTACAGGAGCCCTCGAGCTGGGTGCTGTGGAAGGGGACATCTGGTCACCCTAACTGAGGGAGGTTATGGTGCCCTAGAGAGGAGGGGTGTTTCCCCAGCCTGGGGCCAGGGCGGGGAGGGCAGCCTCTTTAAAGGGGCACAGGGCCACATGGGGCACACTCTGCTCCATATCTTTGCCAGGCCTACGGTGGATGCGGGGTCGCCCTTAAATAACAGCTGAATATTCATATCTGAGGTTTGAAGCTACTGCTAGGGTGAGCAGACAGCAAGTGTGAAAAATTGGGACGGGGTGTGTGGAGTAATAGGAGCCTCTATAAGAAAAAGACCCAAAATCGGGACTGACCCTATAAAAATCAGGACATCTGATCACCCTATGCTACTTGGCGCTATGGTATGTGTGTTTGGATGACTGACAGTGCTGCTGCTCTTTTATAATCCACAGTCCAAGGGACCCTGTTGGGATAACCACTTTTCTTACCTTCATTTCGCAGAATTAGATCTGGTTGCATATCTTTCACTGATATTGGGGGTGGAGGGGGGTTTCAGTGAAAAGTGGCTTTTTGACAAAGGGTTAATTTGCATGACAAAACGTTTTTGTTTGAACATTTTCAGGTTTTTGATGAAAAACAAACTTTTGTTTTTTAATTTTTTTTAATTAAAAAAGTTGAAGAAAAGGTTTTGGTTTTGCCAAAATATATTTTTTTTGGGTAGGGGGGAACAAATCATTTCTTCACCCACTCTCATCAGAATTTTAAAGATCTAATTTATTTTTAACCATTTATGCTGGTCACATTTTTTGCATTTCACCTGCTCTGGAAGAGGAAACTATACTAGTTAGTTTTTGCCTTTTGTTTATTCTGTAGGTGTTCATAAACAATAATAAAGATAGGCAACATTACATAGCACACAACAAGTCCAGATCCCTTTCCCGTACAGTCTGAGACCCCAAGCTTCCAGACATTTAAGCATGTGGTTAAGTTTACTCATGTAAAAGCTCACATTGATATCATTGGGACTACTTATATAAGTAAAGTTAAATACATGCGTATGTGATTACAAACTCCAGGGCATGTCTGTCTGGTACTCAAGAGAAATTAAAGGGTGAGAAGAGGTTCACAAAAAGAAAACATTTTTATAGATATGGATTGTTTGGGGTCTTTTTTAATAGAATCTAAATTTGGGATCCAGAAAGGAAACATTTGGGTTAAATAAGTCATAAGCAGGAAGCTGTTGTCCTTTCCTGAAAGCTGGTGGTAGAAGGGAAATAGCCAATATTAGCTTTAAGGGAAAACTTCTTTTTATACAATAACTATACAACAGCCATCAGGAAGCACTCTGGGACTCCATAATAGAAACACTTCACTTTTATAGTGCAGAGTATTCATTATTATTATTATTTTATGACTTTCCACTTATATAGACCTCTCAGCTGGTAATTTCAGAGTGCTTCATAAATAGTAATTAATCAAATATTACTATATGTCTGGAGGGAGATGAATAATATAACCACTTTGCAGATTTGGAAAGTGATGCATACAGAATTTACGTGATTTGCTTAAGGTTACGCAGTATACCTGTGTCAGAGGGGGAAACAGAATCCAGGAGTCCTTGTTCTGACCACTAGCTCTCCCTCTCTCTGCTGCGATGACCAGTAGAATAGTGCACAAATACATTGTCACTTATCCCAAAACTTGAGGTAGATTCCCAATTTTGACATGTCACTTGCAGAGCCCTTAGAAAAATCCTCCACAAATGATTTAACTTGAAAGATGCAGTGCAATGTCACGGTATTGTGATAACTAATTTAGTCACATGGGATATTAGGAGAAGGGTGGCAATCCAGTGGAGAATGCAACAGGTACAGAGGATATGCTTGAGTACAAACTGTCTTCTGATTCCAACTTCTGTTATTTTTTTGTATGTTTCAAACATTCTTTATCTAAATAGGAACAGGGTACTTTATTTTTCAC
This sequence comes from Dermatemys mawii, assembly GCA_007922305.1. Lineage (NCBI taxonomy): Eukaryota > Metazoa > Chordata > Testudines > Dermatemydidae > Dermatemys > Dermatemys mawii. The sequence continues at coordinate 6,882,304 of ML677366.1, read as the reverse complement.
TCTTTCTGCTTTTATTACATGTGATGAGCAATATTAGTGGCTGCCAGCAAGTCATTACAGGGCACTAGACTAGATAAGCTCTCGAGGTCCCTTCCAGTCCTGTGATTCTATAGAAATAATTGAATTCTTTTTTTCTGCACAGAGCTTCTGGTGATCCAAGACAGCTGAGGATACGTTGGCTTCCTGTAAAGACCAAAGATGGATTGCTGTTTAGCAAAGATTTTGCCCTAACAAAATGCCAAGAGCCACATTCTCTTCTCATTGCATTGGTAGGTATTAGAAGTATTAATACCTCTTCTGAGCGTGACTGTGTCTTGACACGATCGCACAGTTGGTTTGTACCCGTGACTGCTTCAATCCATCTTCATGCTCCACAATATTACCTGTTGTGAATACCTCTGACACTATCCCTGGCCTTGAATGTGGCATAACTTTGTTTTCAAAGGCAGTGGTTTGAGCAAAGGACGCAATATGCTATTGCAGTCTGCTTTTGACTACACGAGTAATCTTGAGTAAGTCACTGCACTTCTATGTGCCTCAGTATACTTACCTACAAAATGAGTCTGATACATTCACAGGGGTATTGTGGGACTTAAAGAAAGTTTATGAAGTGCTTTAAAATCTTCGGATGAAAAAGGCTGTGAATGCAAAATATTTTATACCAGTTTAGTTTAAAAAATTGGCAATAATAACTTTAGCTTGTCTCTAAAAGTAGCCATTTGTCTGCTAGTGGGAATCTTGAAAGAGAAGCTGGGCAGATGCTGAATGGAATCTAAATCTGCATTAAAATGTATTGCTCCCTGCTCCTAGTCCTGCTAAGAGGAATCTCGCAGAATCTCGTGTAACACCAGCCTAATAGTCAATAGTTTATTATACATTCCAGGGCAAAAACTATGTTAATGGCGTTAAAAGTTGAGTGTACATATGAGTAACTTAAGGGTAGAAAGCATTATAGTGTTCTCCAAACCAATCATGACAAATTCAGGAAATTCAGGTTATACGAAAAAAAATTCAAAGGTGTTAAGATATGGAAATGCATATGTGAAGCATCCAAACAACCTTAGCTTAGCCTTGTATTGAGATCATGCAATAATAATATAATTATGGCTAAGGCATTTTGTAGTCTCAGATTAAATTAAACTGATTTTTAAAGAAACATCCCCAGCGCCTTCCCCCCTCCAATTACCCTGGTGTCACTATCGGGGAGAGTGAAGGAGTGTAGAATGGATTAGGAGTTCCTGAAATCATGAATGGGGTGATTTTCAAATATCTAATGGGCACTAAGTTCAGAAAATTACTGCTCAGTAAAGAACTCCTCTTCCCCTGAAATTGTACACATGTGTGCCGTTAGTTGTACTGCAAAGAAATGCCACATGAGTCTGAATGTGCACTGGAAAGGGCTACTGAATTAGTCTCTGCTCTTGAGAAGAAGGACACGTTCATGCTTTATGTAACTCAGTGGAGTTATGATCAAGACGAATTTGAGCTGCGATCAGAGGAGGATTTACTGTGAAACAAACAGTGCGGTGGCACGGGACCCCCAGTGACAGGGGCCCCCCCAAAATGCAGGACAAATCTCATCCGACAACCTGCCCCCGAGTCCCTGCTGGCAGTGAAGCAGGGCTCAGGCAGGCAGGCTGCCTGCATTCCGTGGCCAGTGGCCCCACACTGCTCCCAGAAGCTGACGGCTGTTGGCACATCTCTGCATACCCCTGCTCCAGGCAGCGCACGGAGACCCACTCTCCACAAGGGGCATGCAGAGATTTGCTAGCAGCAGGGCTAAGGTGGCTCCCTGCCTGCATTACCTCCCTTGTTATGTGCCGTGCTGCTCACGGAAGCGGCTGGCATGTTCCTGCAGTCCCTGGGGGTGAGGGGGAGACCCTGCACATTGCCCCCCACCCTGGGCACTGACTCCGCAGCTCCCATTGGCTGGGAGCTGTGGGGACAGTGCCTGCGGGCAGCAGTGCGCAGAGACCCCTTGGTCCCCCTCCTCCCCCGTGCCTAGGAGCCGCTGCCAGAGGGATGTGGAAGTCACTTTGGGAGCCATGCAGCCCCAGGTAAGCACCATCCCCTGACCACTCCTGCACCCAATCCCAACCCAGAGCCTGCACCCCTCCCAACTCCCTGCCCCAGCCCAGAGCCCACACCAAACTCTCTCCCAGAGCCTGACCCCGCCCCACATCCTGCTGCACCCCAACCCACTGCCCCAATCAAGGTATCTCACTTTACTGTCATTTACTTCTTATTACTTATAATATAGGAGGAGGTTGAAGAAAAAAAGAATGAAAAACAGGGGGTGGGGGAGATGAGAGAGAATGTTCTTTTTCCTGGCTGGGTCCCAGTGCAGGGGTGGGGGGGGGCAAAAAAATGAAGCTGTGCACAGGGCCCTACTAACTCTAAATCCACCACTGGCTGCAATGTCAATCATTCAACCCTGAAACAATGTCTCACACACTAAATCTTGGACTGCAGGCATTGGAAAGCAGAGTGCCCCTGTGTTAATAGTTTGCAAAATGACATGCTCCATTACTTTCTTTAAAAAAACAAACCAACCCCCCAAAGTTGTTTATCCAATCGTCATTCAGTGGTTTCATGTGAAATTATCACCAAATTATCTGCTGATTTAATAACTTCCACCATGGTCCTTCACAGATTTTGTAACTCAATGCCAGCTTGACTTAAAGTCCTGTGAAATGAAGGAGCAACGTGAGGAAGCTGAATGTAGATCAGTTGAAGGGTGAGTGTATTTTGTACTGCCCTAACTCTTAAGTCCCAGTTCAACAAACCAGCTCTAGTTACTAGAGCACTAAAGCATCTGCTTGGGTCTCATTGATTTTAATGGCACTTAAGCACATACTTAATGTTAAGCACATGCTTAAGTGCTTTGCTGAATTGGGGGCCTCCTTTCATACCTTTGATGGCATGCAGCAGACATGAAAGAAATGGATTAAAATCAGATCTTTGCAATCATGCTCTGTTACTATAATAAAATAATTTACATACTGAAAGTGAAAGCAGAAAATAAGGGAACAAAGTATGCTAGTTGTGTGCATACTGTAAATGCCACAGCAGTCTTAGACAGAAGACTTTTAAAAAGAGAAAATTTCAGCGACTCAACTTTAAAAAGGTAAGAATTTCAAAATTCCCTGGAAGAGTGAGACAATCAATGCACTGGTCATTGCTAACTTTGCAGGGTGGTTGAAAGAAACAAACATTTAGTAGCTCTCAGAAATTGAATATGGCTCCTTGGAGATGTTCCTGCAAAATGTTGTTTATTTTGCAATGAAATCCTTGTGCATTACTCGTCTAGATACAAAGTTTGTCCTCTTCTTTTCACCTTCTATTCTTTCCTTCCATAGAGGATTTCCCTTTTCTGGTAACCAGATTAGTATTTGTTGGGGGTAATATGGAGTTTCTCAAGTGCACTCTTACCGGGATTCACAATTTCTGCTTAGATTTTGACTTCTTTTGTGACTAAAGATGGTTCTGAAGTGGAATTTCTGTAGGAATGTTCAAGAATTCCCTGCAGCAGGGATACACCACTTCAGCGCTCAGCCTTTACACTGACTAGCCCATTGAGAGTGTGAAACTGGATCTGCAGTCCTTATCCATAATACCCCAGCTCTGATTGTAGTCTCTTTAGTAGTTTTGGCTGAGAGAAATTGAGACTAGCCCTCTTTTTAGTGTGGAGCTATTGTCAGGCTATTTTGTTGATTCACACTATGGGTAACTAAAGTATTATATAATCAATTGTATTTACAGTAGCATGAAATGAATGCAGTTTTGCAAGATAATTTCTAGAGAAGCATGTTTTATACGTGCAGAGGAATAAACATCTTGCAATTCCTGCGCTGGGACGATTTATGGTTTTTTGTTTGTTTTTATTAAAGCAGGGCAGATGGTGTTTCTTCATGACTGTGACAACTGGCAATGACACTCCATTCCTGCACCTGGAGAGAGTTCGTTTGACTTTGACAACACTATTTAATTTTAAATGCTGATGAAAGTTGACTTATTGAAACTTCACAACTACAGCCCAGAATGTACTGGTGCGTGGGAACTGAGGAATCCGCTGTTAGCAGAGAGTGCAACATGGAGCCCCAAAATGGTAAATGGAACAGCTTTTTTCTTTACTATTTGGAGCAGCAGTAAATATTTAGGCTTTGATTTTTGAAGGTGCCCAAGGGACTTAGGTGCACAGCTCCCATTGGAATTCAGTGAGATTTAAACACCTAATTCCTTTAAATTGCTTTGAAAATCCAAGACCATATCTTCAAGAATCTACAAAATGTAAACGTTAATTTTACTTGCAAGAAGAATGACATGTATCTATTAATAAAGAAGGAACAGCATTCCTTACAAGTGGAACTAGTCAATATTTCTATCACACACCATTGATTCAAAAGTGTTATAAGGTTCATAATTTTCAACACATGAATATAAATGTGCTGCCAGCTATTGATGCAGTATGTGCTCAGGGTACCAAAGCTTTTAAAATCAGAGCATCATTTCTCAGGCAGAATAGATCCTGCTCCAATTGTACTGTAAGCTTTAATTCGGCAAGTACTGATGATTTCAGGTTAAAAATCCATAGCATGGATTAGAAGGTTTGTGTTGATATAATAATATTTTGAATCCATAGGTAGAAATCCTTCTTTAAAAGGGGATGTATATTTCAGGTTAGTTTCTGTTGGTGTGATAATTTCTTCTTCAAATATTAATATTGCCAAAATTGTCAATCACAGGACAATAACGTTAATTTTCTCCTAGTCAAAAAGAGTGATATCTCAGCAACAAGAACCGGTTTTTGGCTTATTATATTAGAGTGTGTTCACCCATAATAAACAATTCATAAGGAGGCAGTCTTTGCGTTAGAAGTGTGGGATGAAGGTGTTTTTGACGCTGGTAGTGAGTAAGCAAAGCTCAGAAGAGGCTAATGTTTTAGCAACCTTATTTTGGATTTTATCAGCAACTATGAAGCAATGCCTGATATTCAGAGGCCTTTTTACCTTTATCAAAGACATTTCACACCAGTGTCACACGGAGCTCCAGGAACTCTTTCCTTTCCCTGTATGTATTGTGGTTATTTTGTGATGGCTTTTTTTTTCTGTATTTAAAGCTTTTTCTTTGTACAGTGATCAGGAACTCTTGGGAATAATGATTCAATCTGGTATATGCCTTAAACTGTTAACTGTATGTCTAAAAACTCTTTCTGGAAATCTGAATTCGTTTCTGATGGCATACTAAATTATAAACCACAAGAAGAATTTTAATCTGCTGTAACGATTAGCAGACTTCAATGGATCACAAACAGTTTTAGCCTGTAATGCTGATTTGACAGATTTTTCCTCAGTGTTTCAAAGAAAAGGTAAATAATGAGGTGGGAAGGGGGAAAAAGCCACAGACTGTTTTTCTATTTAATAACAGCTGGCTTTCTTCATGGAAATTCTTATATTGCTTTGTTGTATAAAATGTGCAGTACGTTACCAGTAACATGTAGTGTACAAAGCATACCTGTATAAACACTATACATAGAATTTTGTCTGAAAGAAAATGTGTGTGATAGGGAAGATTGGCCTTGTGGTGTTGAGGTTAGGTTTTTAATCATGTACTACTTCAGAAAGTTTGCTCCCTGTGTGTAAGCGGTATGTGTTTAAACTTATTTTGGTTCAGGATTGCTTAGTTTCTTCCAAGGATGAATGATGTCAGCTAGTCAATCCACTCCTTGGATTAGATGGTCCTTGTTCACCATTTGTTACTTACCTAACTTGAATGCTGGAATGTAGTGAGTCATTAAACCTTCACATGTGAATATATTGTTTTCATGCAGATGGTGTCAGCTGCTTTTATTGTGCAGGAACCACTGGGAATAATAATAGGCCATAGCATCTCATCTGTATATATCAGGGATTCCAGTAACACTAGAAGACCCTAGAGGTATTTCTTGTAGTCTTATCACCTTGTGCTAGGATCCAATCAGTTCTCATAAGCTGAGCAGGGCAGGTCTGGTCAGTATATGAGTGTGCGGCTTCTAACACATAGTGAAATAGTGTTTGTGACTCAGTAACTGGCTACTGCATCCAGGAGGGTCTTGGAAGCTGTGTGCTGCTGAAAGCCCCTTCCCTTAGATGAGAAACAACACCTGTGTTCTGATCCCTTACCAGCCTTACAATCCTAGGCCACTTTTCATGAAAGCGGAGCATCAGGGCAGATGCTCAGCTGGAATATATTGTCCTAGCTACGTTGACTTCAGTGGAGCTGTGACAGGTTACACCAGCTGAGTGTCTCCCCCATTCTGTCTGTCTAAGTCCCCCCTGCAGTTTCAGCTTGGTACGTTATTCCTGCCCTAATGTGTATGCTAGTTTTGTGTTCTGCGAAACTTCCGCTGTACTCCAGCTGTGAGGTAGCTGCATTTCAGGGTATGTGAAGTGCTCCCAATATAGCCTTTGCTGCTTCACAGAATTTTGTAGCAGGATCAATAATTAAATAATTTAAATTCTCTGTTAAATTCCATGGGGTGATTCAAGAAAGCGACAGAAAAGTAATCACTGTTGATTGAATTCATTAGGGCTCTCCTTTAAAAAATACTTAGTGACACTTCTGTTGGTGAAGCCTGTCTAGGTGCAATGATAAATGTGGTCCTGAGCCCCAGAGTGGCCAGGATAGTTCTGTGTGATGGTTTCTAAGGGGAATTGGGCCACACTACAAAAACATCGAGAGAGAGTCTTTTCCTTGGTTTCAGTAATGATTAATATTAAAGAAAGGATAACGATCACTATTATAATACTTTTTATTTCCATAACAACTTTACAAAAATTAACTAATTAAACCCATACAACCCTCACTGAGACAAGTCTATACAGTAGAAGAATCATGCTGCCCACCATTGGAATTCACCAGCTGTCCAACAACACAGAGGCACATTGCATCACGCTATAGGATAGGAGCTGAAGAAAAAAGGACATAAATTTGCCCTGCAGATTTAGGTGGCCAGAGTGTAATTATGTGAGTTGGAATTTAGAGTGGACCATAGGTTTAATCTCCTTATGTCTCTTGAAAAATGCCAGAAGATCTTTGATTGACCACATGTGGCCCAATCCATCCTTTTTATTTCACCTGAAAGATAGCAGCTCTGTCATTACAGAGGCTGCTGGAACTATGTTAGGGCATTAATTCAGTACTGAGGGCTGTTCTACACTGAAAAGTTAGGTTGACCCAACTACATTGCTCAAGGGTGTGAAATGTGCACACCCCTGAGCGACATAGTTAATCTGACCTAACTCCTGGTGTAGACAGCATAGGGTTGATGGAAAAATTCTTCCATCAACCTAGCTACTACCTCTTGGGGAGGCGGATTAACCAGTGTGATGGGAGAACCTGTCCTATCACTATAGTGAGTGTCTACACTGAAGAGCTATGTCAGTGCTGCTGCATTTTAAGTATAGATACAGCCCAACTCAGATGAAAATGAGCTGCCTGTGCATCAGTGTTCCCTCTAATTTTTGACAGGTCGTGTGCGCAAAAAATTTCTTCTGTGCAAATTTTTGACAGGCTGTGTGCGCAAAAAAATTCTTCTATGCAAATGTTTGTCTTCTGTGTAAATTTTTGTGCGCATGGTGTTTCGCCGTGTGCGCTGGGTTTAGGATCTATGTGCGTGCGCACACGCACACAGCTTATAGAGAACAATGTTGTGCATCACCAACACCACTTCCCGCATCACGGAAAAGTCTTTCTTGTAGGTCTCCCATCCAAGTCATGACCTACCCTTACCTTGATTTGCTTGTAAGATCTCACGGGGGAGTGAGAGGGGCGGGAGAGGTGAGAGAGAGGGAGAGTTTACACTATTCCTGTCCATGCTATTTTTTGTGTGTGGAAACTTAAACCACTAGACCTGTTAATCTGGCACCAGCTTTAAATCAGTTTAGAAAATAAAAGTCTACAGCAGCAACTAGTAACTGCCTCCTAGCAATAAAAATAGCCGAAGTTCTCATAACACTGGGCGTTAACATATATGATGCCTCCAGATTAGATCTTTGTTTTTATTTCTGGAAAAATTCTTTCTGGTTGACTGAGTTTCCCTTAATGTCAAGGGCCGGGACTTGCACTTATTACTGTGAATGTTTTTTTGTTTGTTTGTTTATAAATCTTTACTGCTGAATGATAGAGGGGGAACGGGTGGGGGCAGAAACAGGCTTTAAAGGTCCATTAACAGTAGCTGGTTTAAATGTTCTCAGTGTAACATTTTGCAAGGATGAGTTATGCCAGCAAAAAGGTGTCATGGTTATAGCATAGGACTAGGGGTCAGGGCACTGGCATTCTTTACCCAGCCATGTCATGGTGCACCGAATAGCTTTCAGCAAAGACTCGCAGTTTCTCTCAGCTTTCCAATCTGGATGACGGTAATGACAGTAACCTGCCTCTACTCCTCAGGGTAGTGGATGAATTGGATGCACTTGGGGTGGGCAATGCACCCTAGAAGCCCTGTGTGTGGTGTTAGTTTGAAGTTTATGAAATAGAAATGAGAATAAATGAATCTTGAACTTTTTTTCTTCCTGCTTCTGAATCTGAGGTCTTTTGGGGCAAACAGTGAATCAAAAATAATCCTACAAGCAGAAAAAACCCCAAGTAGCTACATGAGCTGGACTTACTGTGCATGCCCTTCAGAAACAGAAGTAGGAAACAGCAAGCCGAAATAGGAAGTGCCCTTATACAGCAGTAACCAGGTTTTATTTTTAACCCTCTTGAAATGTAGGCTGTATACAGAAGTGGTGAGATTTGGTGGAGGCCCAGAAGCTAACAGAAATTCAGCCTTGTTTAGAATGCATTGAGATTGCTTGCTGTCACATAAAGCTGCTGTGTAATACCAAGGCGGCACATAGCATGTTCACAATTATCTTGACCAAGATTTTCAAAAGTGACTAGTGATTTTGGTGCTATTGTTCTCTGACACCTTGAAGGAGGCTGATTTTCAGAGGGCAGATGCTCAGCATATTATTAAAAAACAGGCCCCTTCAAGGCGTCTTGAGAGGGATGCCTAAAAATGATGGAGGCATCCAAAATAATGAGTCACTTTTGAACATCTTGGCCTTTGTGAGTAGGATACAGTTGTGATTGCTCAGTGACTTAGCCTAGTTGGTGCTGTACACTTACAGGGGCACACGTTTATACAACAGTGAGCAAGGCCCGCACACATACACAAATCTATCAGAGGTAGATTGGCTCTGCAGCTCTTGAAAGTATCCCACAGCAAGGAGGAAAGACTGCAGCAGGGAATCAGGAACACATCCACAAAACTGGGGAAGCCAGCAGCCTCTCCTGGGGCAGGAAGCCAAAAGCAATGAAGGGAAGGGAACTTGATGTAGGCCAGGCACAGGAGCTAGTGGAAACTGGACCTGCACGTATTGCTCAGACAAGGAGGCACAAATGGAGCAACAAGTCATGGAATATATAACACAACAGATCATGCAAGCGAGGGAAGTGTTCCTGACCCAGATACTGAAGACAAGCTGATTAAGACGATAGAAATTTAGTAAGATGAACAGACCAGGTGAGAGTCTCCTTCCAAATCATAATCTAGATATTACAAAGGATCCAGTTTACAGAAGCCAGATGGTCTCAGAACCAAACTGAGACTAAATTATGCTGGCTCAGAATTTATCTCAGTGACTATAAAACACATAATGATAATGCCTAGCACAAATCCCACCAGCACATACCTGAACTAGAAGAAAAACCGGCCATTGTCTATATGAAATTTTAGTTTGTACTGACTTAGCTAGTGCTTTTTATGTATGCTGTTGTAAAATTAGACAAATATCTAGATGCATCGATGTACCTCCTGGAAGACCTTTGCATACCCCCAGCGATATATATACACCTGGTTGAGAACCTCTGGACTAGATCACCTCTCAAGGTCTCTATATTTCCAGGAGCATAGTTGACTGGGCAGACAGTATAACCCTAAAAAAAGTTGTTTTACTGCTTGAGGAAAGTGTGATCTTTATCTGGGCAAGAAGAAACAAGACTTTCTATTTAAATCCTTAGTTTTTAATATAATATGCAACCAATACGTAGGAGTTCAAGCAGCCTAACAGAAGTAATGGTAACAATATAAGGGAGGCAATTGGAAAATCTGTTGCAAACAGGACTTTTATATAAATGGATCTTATCTGCTCTAGCAGGTATGTAAAATAGTTTGGGGGTGAGGATTCAGTCTGGTGAAAAACAAAATCACTGTCCTTAATTACATTATGAAAATACTAATTGCATGCCATGTGAGCACATCCAACACTTACAATCACGGCGATCATTTTGCCAGTAGTGTTGTATATACATTTACACTTGCAAAAGGAATTGTGCTGAATAGTTATTTTTCATAATGTCTAAAAGACATTGAAATTTTTAGGAGCCTTTACACTAACTTCAACAAGTGTTTGGTCAAACCCTCAGTGATGGTCAGAGCCATTTAGTTAGATTTTTTTCTTTTAAGGCCAGCTTCATTAAAGATGCTACCAGTGTTTTGCTCTTCAGAATACAGCCAGCCCAGAGGAAATGTTTGCAGTGCAGTATGAGGAGGGATTTTTATTCCATCCAGTTCTAAGTTTTCTATAATAGTTTGATTTTATATTTGTATTTTGATATGGTTTTAATCTGTACTTCATTCAGACTGAAAAGTGGTTGACTGATCCGCATACTAGGTAGGTGCATTTAGGCCTGATCCTGTAACGAGACCCTCACAAGCAGTCCATGCAATCCATGTGGGTCATAAACATGTGTGTAAGAGGGTAGATTGTATCCATTAGCAATTCCCACCCTTTCTGACTGCCTCTTTGTGGTTTCATTAGTAATGCTGACCTACTGCTGCTGTCTAGGGATTGGTTCCTGTTGCAGAATGAAAAATAAGGAGAAGCTTCCTTCCTCTTGGCAGTACCACAGAAATTCTTTCAATATGACGCTTTTCCATAAATTTACTATAGGCTGGGGCAGGCACATATTATTAGTACCTTTCATCCAGTGCTTTTGTAATGGTGGAATTTCTCTCTCTGCCTGTGTGTTCCCATTAGCAGTAACATAGCCACTTACATATATAAAGGGAAAATTCTGTTCTCCAAGGAGTTTAAAAGGCTGGGTTTCAAAGGTGCTTAGCCGGCACAAGTGAAAGAGGTTTTGCAGTGGTTAGTGTGGAACTCTGCCACAAACTTCCCATGTGACCTTGGATAAGTCACTTAGTGTCTCTGTGCCTCAGTTTCCCATCTGTAAAATGGGGATAATAGCATTTCCTCCCTCATAGCGGTGTTTGAGAAGACTGTGTAAACAGAGTACCTCATGAAGACTTGTACTGAAACTGTACTTAGGGAATGTTAAACTCCACCCTTCCCTTCATTTTCCCTGCCTTCCTTTTAGTATTTCAAACAATAAATGGCTTGCCGTGTTACAGGGCATAATCTCAGAACTGACTGGGAAAAACTCATTTCCAAACTGTCCATAATCCCTTGCTGCATACAGTTGCAAATTCTGGTAAAATAATGAAGCAGGGCAGAGATTCAAACTTAGAGAAACGAGAAGTCTGGATAAATTTAGCTCAAATATTCTTGGTATGTTTGTGGTTCCTGTGGAATTTACACCGCTTCATGCTTTAATGATTGTATTATCGTTTAGAAAAACTGGCATCACTGACTGGGCAAAACTTTACAATTAAGGCTCTTTAAAAATATTTTAAATGATTCATGTGGATTTCTTGTTTGGGAGTTATTGATTCCCCCCGCCCCCTTCTTGGGGAAGGAATGTTTGACTACAGATTATTGCTTGATTGAAAAGCCACCAAGCTGGGTTTGCAAAGCTTAGAACTGATACTCACTTTAGTGTGATTATCTACCTTACATTAAAAACCTGTCTAGAGAGTAAGAGTCAAAGGGAATGCTAATAATCACTTCAGACAAAAACTCCCTCAGAATCTGTCTCTCTCACATCAAAGGTGTTCGAAAGCTTTTGGGAAAGCTTTTATTTTTGCATCAAACAGAATTTTTTTAAACACTAATGGACAGGTTCCCTTTTCATATCTCAAGTATAGCTCCATATTATTCACTAAAGTATAGCTCTCTGTATTCAGCTCATCGCGGTGGGCGTGATTTTCCATTGCTTTGCATCTTGAGTACTCTTCCTCACCTGCGCAAAGTGGGAATAAAATGCTATCACATTTGAAGTCTCCTCTGTCTTTACATCAATGGTAGAAGTTTGCACCCTTTTTACACTCATTGGGCCAGATCCTCAGGCGCACTGGATTTGTCTTTAGCACACATTGGTGGGAGGGTGGATATAAAGTGGCTTTCCTGTTTTGGTGCAATTTAGATCAGCCTCTAGGTTGCTCTGAGTTGCATTGGCTTGTAAAGGTCTCTTAAGGCTCTCAGCTCATTCAGCCCCTTGCCTCTTCAAATTATACCAGTTGATCACTACGTTACACTACCCATATACTCCGTGGGTGAAATCCTGACCTCATTGAAGTCAGTGACAAAACTCACATTAATTTTACTGGGGCCAGGATTTCACCCCCTTTATTTTTCAAGAACAAAGTATATGTATTTCCAGCAAAATACAAATAGTAGAAGTTTGTTTGCTCAGTAGTAATTCAGTCCTCCTAATGAGAGACAACTTGTGTTTACTATGAAAACAAATAATGGTGCTCCTTAGTCCTTCTTCTTTTTTGCAATCATAAGCATCTCTGGTACCTAAGCTTTATCACAGATTAAGGAAGACATTTTTTGTGGGAACCACTTGCTGAAATTTTGGCAGCACATCACTGCACAGATTGACTCAGGACCAATACTGCTTATCTTGGATATTGCTCGTGGATGTTTGTCACTCTTTCCACACTTTCCAGTCCATTCAAAGCACAGCTGCTAAGATAAACTTCCTTCCATGTTGTTCTCTCCATACCCATCTCTCTGAGGATCTGATCCAGCTTCCATTGAAGTTAGTGTGACCAGATGTCCCGATTTTATAGGGACAGTCCCGATTTTGGGATGTTTTTCTTATATGGGCTCCTATTACTCCCCACCTCCTGTCCCCCTTTTTCACATTTGCTGTCTGGTTACCCTAATTGAAGTCCATGGAAAAATTCTCATGGGGGGGGCAGGATTGTGGGGGAAGAGGCCACGCAGGTGCAGGGCCTCAGGGGAAGAAGTGATGCGAGGCCAGGGGCTTGGGGAAAAGAGGTGGTGTGAGGGTGGGAGCTCCAGGGGAAGGGGCATCATGGGGGCAGGGCCTCAGAGGGGAGGGGCAGTGGAGGGGTGGGAGCCAAAGTTCAGGTTCCGATGGTCACCCCACTTTTAGGGACCTTCTGCCACTCCTGCCCCATGCTCCCCTAGTGCCCACCACAACCACCCATCGTCTGATCCTCCCACAAGCTCTTAGTCTTGTCTTCTGCTCTACCCCTGACACATGGAAGGAGTATCCTCTCCAGACTAGCATGTAAAGCCACTAACCCCTCTTCAGATTCCATCTCCAGTCTTGCTTCTATTGTGATCCCTATCATCAATGGCTAAGAGCTATGAAAAGGGCCAGGAGGGTTTGGTGCGATAGTCGAACCATCTGTCGCGTACTTAGGTCCTAATTCAGGAAAGCAATTAAATATGTGCTTAAGTCTGACGGAAGTCAGTGGAATCTTCTCATATGCTTACCTGTGTTTAAGTGCTTTCCTGAATTGGGGTCATCGACAGCCTATGGAACCCCATGTTCTTAGCGTTGTGATCTCTTCCCCCTTTCCTCATATTGTTTGTAACGTTCCCTGGCGTCTTGTTTTAAATTAGGCCCTGATTCAGGAAAGTATTTCAGTATGTGCTTAAAGTTAAGCATGTGCTTAAGTGCTTTCCTGGATAAGGATGCTTTCATGAATCTAGGTCTCAAATTGTGAGCTGTTTGGACTGTGTCATCATGTATTTGAACATTGGCTAGCAGAGGGTGGCCCTGTACCCAATTCATTGTTGGTATTGCTGTAGCAGCTAATACAAGTAATCATTAGTGCTGGTTGGAAAATAGTAAACACGTTTTTGAGAATAATATTTAAAAGAATAAAAACCTTTTTTGTTGTTGTTTTTAAGGTGTTTTTTCCAGTGAAAAACTGAATACTGGAAAATTTACCAGGGTGGAGGCTTGGGGAGAGAAGGTGGCTGTGGGAAAACTGGAAAAAATTTGAAAGAAAGTAAAATTGGCTATGAAATTTTAATTGTGAAAAATGGACATATTTCATTTTTTAAAAATCGGTTGAAAATTTTGACCAGCTGTAGATATACTAATCAATTCCCTCCCTTGGCCTGGATTTCATGGGTTGTACTTTGTTCAGTTCATATCTCCTTTTTGTCACTTCCTACTGGAGGCCCAGGAGCCGTGCTTTAATATTCTCTCTTTGTTTGGCATAGGCAATATTTGGAAAAGGAGCGTGAAGGGAATCAGAGAGAGAGCTTGTCTTATCTAGTAGTTGTACTTATACCTGTTCCAATTAAAAATATATATCTGGTAAAGAAAAAGAGTAGCAGATGTGGCTTATATTGGTAAGCACGTTTGTGAATGATGCAAACTGTAGGACTGGAATGAAATCATTGAAACCGTGCCGCAGAAATAGAACAGCTGAGTCATTTAAATTTTTCTATACAATAACCACATCTCCGGCCATTTTAGGTTCTGTTCCCTAGTATTTATTCTATTGTATTGTTCTCCCAATTGAATGGAATTTAATGTCAACGTTTTCTCTTCTTTCAAAAGAATATTGATGTTCTATTAAAGTATTTTATTTATGCCTAGAGGAGTATAATATGGGTAAGGATGGTGCAAGCTTCTTCACACTGCTCACCAAGGCACCTCACCTTTGATCTGGAGAGGCTACAGTATTTTTGTGGGCAGGAAGTCAGCGCTTTCTGGCCTAGAGTGCTGACACCCAGCCTGCTGGTTATGATGATGATTTAATGAGTTTGACACCTGCCTACTAAAAATGAATTGTGACTGTGAGAATTTTGAAAGCTCTTAATTAATGGGGAATGAATTTGTTAAAAAACATTAAAGTTAATGGGCCTGATCCTGCACTCAGTCAAACAAGCAAAGTCACCTCTGTGACTGATTAGCCCCATTGTTCTTGTGCCCCTCCCACAATCTTTGCTTGTTTCTCTGCAAACCAGCCAGCATCCCACCAGCACAAATGCATCAGATTAAACTTTTCGCTTGGTTTCAGCCTCACCTCTTCCTCTTCAGCACTCGGAGCAGGAAGGGCAAACAGGAACCAAGGGACTTTCTGACAGATAAGCATTCTGTATTTGTTGTCTGAGGACAGCAGGGTTAGCTAGTTAATGCCTGCTAGTGTGCCTAACTCAGTCATCTTGAGACCCATTCAGAAAGAGAAAGGAGCAGGTGTAAGTTTGCTGTCATTCACTTTCGACAGTTTGGCTAGCTTGCCCAGGACATGGGATTTATGTTACGTGTTAACTCTCTGAGTAAAGGACAGTGTTTATAACTAGAGTGGAGGGAGCTGGGGATGAGATGTGGAGAAATGTGCGTTAGAATGTCTGAGTGTGAGCTGAGATTTACATAGGATTTGTCAAACCAGATGATAGTTTTGGTCTCTCTTTAAACCTTTCTTTGTAGCCCAGACGTACAAAATACCACCATGCACTTGAACAATTAGCCCAGTGATCCTCGAACTTTTATCCTGGTGACCTTTTTCACACAGCAAGCCTCTGAATGTGCCCCCTCCCCTATAAATTAAAAACACTTTTTTATAGATCTACCTCCATTATATATGCTGGAAGCAAAGCAGAGTTTGTGGAGGAGGCTGACAGCTCATGACCTCCCATGTAATAATCTTGCGACCCTCTGAGGTGTCCCAATCTCCAGTTTGAGAACCCCTAAACTAGCCACTGGTGCAATGCTATACATAAGGCAAATATTCCTTCCTGATGACCACAGAGGAGAAGTTATACCTTTAAGTGTGAAATTTAAATGCCCGTATTCCCTTGCCCATTCAGAGCTACAAATATAGCTAATAGACATGAATTTATCCAGCTCTGTTTAATGTGATTTAACTTCCTATAACACAGGTTGCAGGTAGATGCTGATGTTTTGATGCACTGAAGTGTATTTCTTTGTATTAGCTCTAAACTTGCTGCCGTTTCATGGGATTAAGTGGCTCCTTGAATTTGTGTTGTGCTCCAGCATGAAAGGAATAACTGGCTCATTTTCACTCAGACTCCCAGAATAAAGTAATTCATTCCCATAATTCAAGGTAGCAGGCAGATATACACCCAAATGCAGATGATTCATTACAGAAAATATCCTGTAAATGTAAAACTGAAGCTGCAGTTGTCTAGGCCTGCTAAATTTTTGTAATTTACTTCTGGGGGTAGCTTTTCAAGGGAATTAAACCCCAAATCATTTCCCTTCCCAGAGTCCATTTTTTTCACTTTCTGATTTTCATTTACAATTTTAACAAATGATTTCACTTCCAGATTAAGAGCGTTTTGCTTCTGATCATTTCCAATGGCTTTCATTATCGTGGTGCACCGTGTATCACTGTAATTACTGCTTGTCAAAGTTTGTCTTAGAAAGTCCTTTTAATTCAGTGACAAACACTTTATGTGGGCCAAAATTTGACATGCAAGGTACTGGCACTCAAGCAATTTAAAAATGGTACTAAATTAAACAACAGCTGCAAAAGACCCCTTTGATGTCTGATTTTTCTCTGAAGTCAGCCTGACATTATTCCTCCAGATTTCATCTTTATCCCTCTCTAATTACGTAGTTACTGGCTCCATTTTTAGGGGAATTGAGCATTGATTAACATATATATTCTATGTGGATGATGCCCAGTTTTATATCCTCTTTTCCACTGGCCCACCCAGGGGCTCTCAGTGTAGAACAATTGCTGCAATTAGTTTAAATAGTGGATATTTGATTAAACGGAGCTGCTAAGCCCTCAGAGTCACCACAAAAGAGATTTCCTCTTTGCTTGGAGGAGTGAGGTGATGTTGGTTGCATGGAGCATGAGAAGCTTTTATGTGATCATGGCCTGTGTTCCCAGTCGTTGCATCACACTAGTCACAGAGAGAGATCACTTTGCCCAGTTCTGTCACTTTGGCTCTTCAAGAGATCCAGACCATTTTGTTACAACCTGGATGGACTTATTGTAACCACTCTGATGGGTCTCCCAGCAGGGACTTTGTAATGGTTCTGATTGAATCAAAATGTTGTCACCGGGATTATAGATCAGACAAACAGGACTTTGTATATTTCATCTAAATCATAAGAACCATATAAATTAGATTGTAAACTCCTCAGAGCAGGAACCATGTCTTCCACTGGGATTGTACAGCACCTTGCACAATAGAGCCCGATCTTGAGTAATGGGGCTGTGTGGACACAGGGAATTGGGCTCTGGAGAGAAGGAACAATCTCCCTCCAAAGACCACAGCGAGGTAGTAGAGCCACTGTGGCTATTCCTCCTCATCCCCATGTGCATGGTCAATGGCTGGTGGAGCTGCAGCATTTCACTCCACTGTCCTCACTCCTTTCTGGAGATGGAGTGAGCTCCCTTGCACAGAGGGTGGGGCGGGTGATCCTGCCACAGCTGGGGCTTGGTGTAGTGAGTGAAGGAAGGATGTGTGGTTTAACCATACAGATTTACTAAAGAAAATAAAGAACATGCCCCAAAGTAGTTTGTCATCATGGAGGGAGATCTTCCTCCCCCTCTCTCCCTTGTTTAATCTGAAGAGTAACAATCCAGTCACCTGTGCATGGTTGGGGCACTATCTAACTTCTCTCCTAGTTTGATTTTGTTAACAGAGATAGGGGTATTTCATTCAGTGTCTCCCTTTCCTTCTTCAAACCCCGCATATTTAACAACGATGTCAGGGTTGTTGGGGTGTTCTGTTCAATAACTTGGGAGCAAAGACACAGGCAGGGGATTTGTGAAACCTGTTCTCAGACTCTCTAGAAAGTAGAGCTCCAGTTACCTTGTCTGGCTACTGGCACCCTTGGGGTGAATCAAGGAGTGAAGGACTACTTCAAATGAGTGCTTCATGGTGGCAGAACCTGGCCCATAATGATTGTGAAGTACTCTCTAAAGGAAACTGATCCAAAGCCAATGGGAGTCTTTCCAGTGACTGCAATGGGCTTTATTTAGGGTCCTTGAGGTGCAAAATAATTGTTAGTATTATTAATTTAAAACTTTTCATAGAAACAGGAAATAAATGGGAGCGTGGGTCTGTTACAGAAGGTGCAGGAAGCATTCTAGGATTAACATGGCCTGGAGTTTGTTTCAGAGTTTCACAAATACTTGTTAAAATGTCTTTGGATTATTATTGTAAAATTTCCACATCTGTGCTGGGTTTGGTGATTTATTTATTTTTAGTCAGAACTATTTTGCACATTTTAAACAAGGCCAGTACCCACCACTTTTCCTTTTTTCATTTGCTCTGTGACAATGTTCAAGAGTCAAAATAACAAAAGATTAATCTGATAAACCTCAGCACTAGCCATCTGGTGCTGGTGAGGAATTAATGCTGAGGTCACCCTGGAGCCGCTGTCTCACCACCCACCCACCGACCCATCCCCACCCTCTGAATCCTCTCTTAAGAACCATAGGGTTGAATTTCACTGTACTAGGACATGGAGATGAAAATTACCAGCAAGGCTAAAATGCGGTAGTCACTCAGACAAAGAGACATCTCTCCAGCCAAGAGACGTTACATCTAGTGGCCGCAGTAAGGACTGTCTGGAAACTATTTCTGCTGATGTAGAGTTTAGATGGTTAACACTTCAAGGAATTAATAGCTTAATGGACCATCACTGAATAGATTGATACTTTATAGGAGATGTTCTTAAAATAATATTTGGTTTGCTCCAATCCTTGGAATCGCCTTCCTAAAGCATGACAAGGTGAGTAGCAGTTTTAAAACTAGGGTAATTGGGGTTTTGTTTTTGTTTTTAAATCCTCTGTTGAAACAGAATAATTCCGCGCTCCCATTTTATCTTCTCTCAAACATCTCATTTGTGTCCTGTCTGTTTTACGGTAAATGAAATATCCTGATATGGAAGTATTTATGTCTATTGAGTCCAAAGATCTTTTGCCTAATCGGTTATAGGGAGTTGTGGCCTTTTAAAACTTTATATTATGACTTCTCGAAGACAGGTACTGCTCATATATTATGATGAGTAGATAATTTGGAATGTAAAGAGACCCATACGATACTGCACATTCTGCCCCTTTACTTTGATATCATTTGCAGTGATAATATATAATTTGCAGTGGAGTTTACCTGGAAACAGTCACTTTTTTTAATTGAAAGAACACTGTCGATTTAGAAATGGTATGTTTAAACCAACAGTTTCCTTATTCAGGTTACCATCAAGGCCTTAGAGTTAGTAAAACTGCAGGTAATTATAAAATCCCCATATATTTTTCATTATTAATGATGTTTACTTTTTATTGCATTTCTCTTAGCCTGGAGAATGCTGTCAATTTCACTTCCAGATTATTAGTGCCATAATATTTAGGTTCAAATAGAACAGGAGTCATGTTTGTTTGCAAACAACAGTTTCCTTGCATACTTTTAAAAAAGAAAATGAGCTATTTCTACTGCTCTTAGCTGTAGTAAAAGCCTGATGCTGAATAATCTAAATTCGAGTTGGTGGTGACCCTTTACATAGTATTGATGTCAAAAGTGTGAAATATCTCCTAAGTTAGTTCCTTTAATATGAAGTCTAAAGTGGGTTCAGCTGTGAAAGGAGGAAGCACTATTAAAAGTCAGTGATTGTGTACAACTTTTCCCTTTTAAAACAATGCTTGGTTCGCTTAGTGTCCTAACTGGAACAAACAGAGCCTGGTGCTTCAGAGGTCTCGAATATGGCAGATACCGGAGATGGGGGAATGAATTGGCAGGAGAAAGCCCATGGGCCTTATTTTGTTTGATTCTGATGGCCTTTTACAATATTACCAGAACTTCCTGGGTGTATTTATACTAATGTAGTTCACTAGTTCCTATATGTTATCTTATATTCATTTAGACCCCTATTCAGCAAAGGACTTAAGCACATGCTTAATGTTAATTCTCTGCTACAGAACTACATGCTTAGAGCTAAATACTGGCATATTCAACACCTTGAATAAATGAACCCTCATGGGCATTTTCAGAGTAATTTGTCTTCAGCAGTTGGCCACACAGTACATTCTTACAGTAATTTTATACATGTGAGTTGGCCCATTCATTGAGACCCCCTTACAGGTGTTGAAGTTATTCACATGTGTAACAGTTTTCAGGATTAAAGCCTTAGGCAAAACTTAATTTACCGTTGATTTCAATGGGGAGTTCTGCTTAAAAATGGAAGATGTATGGCAAAATTAACATATTTTAGCAAAGAATTTTCTCAACAACATAAATGCAGATATTAAAAGTAGTTCAGTTATAAACCTTCTAGAAATAAAAATGTCTTTGATTAATAGAAGGTAATTATTCTTTTCTTTTAATACGTAATGTAAATTAAGCAAATAAATACACTTCTTACCCACTATTTCCTATCTCTTAAATAATGATATTAATATTCTTACAATTGCTCTAAGAAAACCAGTGCAAAACTTACAACAAAAGTAGATACACGATTTCTCAAGCTGCCATTAGTAAATCAGATAAATTAATGTTATTTAGTCAGACCCACTGGTATGCAACAGATGACATTTTTTCTTTTGAGACCCCAAGAGTGAATGAATTAGGTTCCACTTTCTCTTAAATCTGCAGAACCTCATTAACTTCAATCTGGTCTCATGAATAATTGACTTTGAGGGAAGAATTTTTCTCGCCCTGTGACACCTCAGTTTTGCTCTCTCTCTGGCTGAAAGTTCGTTGAGTTGCAAGCTGTTTCTCTTGCTAATGATCTAATGATAGCACTGGGTCTCAGGCTTTTGAGGAGTAAGATCAGTTTCCCATAAGCAGAATGTGATCTTAGAAAAACATTTTGATGACAGTTACAAAACTGAGTTAAGTAATATGCAATATCAACTTTTTGCCCTTGTTATGATGTTTAAACATAAATACATTCAACTGAAAGTCTAGAAGTTAGCTAGGTTCAGTGAAGCATTCTTCTTAGCATATGTGCAACGTGCCACAGGTGGCATGTGACCAGGAGTCATCACCGAATTAGGTCTGCTGGTTGGATCTTTAGCTTCCCTGGCCTGGGCCAGGTACCGATGTGGACTGTGACAAGAATGCTGAAGTTCACATCTCCCAGCGAAGCAGTTATGAGCCCTGTCTTTCCCACACATTATGAATATTCAACTGAAGCATTAATTGGTTAGTTTTTGGTTATACCTTAGCAGGGGCTGAACCCACTGGGGTAGAGACCCATTTTCATTTAAATTTCTCTAGCTAGTGAAGTACCATCTTATCACCATTTGAACTAGTGTCTTATAATGAATTATCTGCATTGATCACCTTCCACATCTATTAAAAACAAGCAAGGAAATGAATGCATTCAAATAGGCAATTTAAAAAGTAGCTTATTTTATAAAAGCAATGAAAAATATAGGTATTCTGATCGGTCAGCTATGGTGTGCAGTGATTTTTAAATGATCGGGACAGGAGATTAGTAAATGTTAAATGTTGTTCTATATATTCAGCAAAATCCCTACAAATTGGGGGTGAAAATTGAACGCAGTCAAAGTGTTGTCCCTATTGCGTGAATTCAGAGTTGCTGCTCATTCCACTTTCATTTAATATCATGTTCATTTGGGTTGAATTCTTGCTGTTTGCCCTTCACACATTTTGCAGCTCCTGAAAAGGATTACTGTTGCCTGCATATTTTAATGGCATGAATCTCTGGAGCCATCTCAGATGTCTCAGTGACTTGAGCTTGATTTAAATAATTGATGAGCAATGTTAGTCAGAATGTATTGGTAATTCAAACTGCATAATCCAAGGGTATGTACTGACAACTATAGATTGAGCCAAACTTATTCCTTATTTCAGTCTGCATTACACTAAAATTCACAAAGATCTCTTTGTTAGCTCATACAGTATACCCAGGCACACAAGTAGTGTGACAGATAACTAGTGTGAAAAATCAGGATGAGGTGGGAGTGATTGCTTATATAAGACAAAGCACCGAATATTAGGACTGTCCCTATAAAAGCAGGACATCTGATTACTCTACGCACAACTGATCTGCTGGGAGCTTTGAAGGGTTCTTTGAGACAGATTTAAAAGAAATTATAAAGATAGTTCAGTAGGAAAAACTTATTTAAGTACTAACAGATTTCTCTTCACTGGTGAGAAGCACCCCTGATTTTCTTTCCATATAACTATCTCATTCTTTCAGGCTTTTCATAATTTCATTTTTAATGGAGTCAGCTGCCACTGTCGGTAGTTGTTGTTGGTGTAACATTTACAGGACTCTACCAAAGCCAGGGCCCCATTGTGCTAGGCAACATGCAAACACATAGTCCAAGACAGTCCCTAGCCTAAAGGGCATGCACCCCAAATAGACCAAACAGACAAAGGATGAAGAAGGAAACCGAGGCACAGAGAAGTTAAATGACTTGCCCAAGGTCACCAGGTAAGCGATTGAGCCAGGAACATAACCCAGACCTGCTGACATTGCTGGCTGGTGCCCTTCCTGCTAGGTCCTGCTGCCTCTTGAGCCCTTTTTAGTCATGATTGTTTTAGATATAAGCTTATTTGGGGTTTGTTTGTTTAGGAGCTGAAAAAGCAGCCTTATAAACTCGTGGCCCCGTAATGCACTCCCCATCAACACCAGCTTTATGGCTGCTTCTTAATGAAGGCCTCTCTCTGCCAGTCCTGACAGCTCATGCACCTTTAAAAGGGAAGAGTTAATCCCTTTGCTCCCCAACTGGGGGCGAGATGCATGAGCACCCCATCACACAACCTCAGACAAAATGGATCTAATCTTTCTAGGATGGTTTTGCGGCCAAAATACAGGATTTAGGGCTCTGGTTTCTATTCCTGGCACATCCAAGTTGGACCTGTGTGACCTTGGGCATCTTGGTTAATCTCTTTGTGCCTCATTTTTCCCACCCAGAAAAAGGAAGATAATGATTTTTCCTCCCCTCATATGGGTGTTGTGAGGCTTGATAAATTATAAAGAGCGTATGAGTCCCTCTGATGGGAGATGCCACAGAATGACAGTGGCTTATTATTTAGTGTGACTGTACTGACCGTGAAAGAAGACTTTAGTATGATATAAGAAGTAGGTCTAAATAATCATTCAGAGCTGTCTTGCTACCCGTAGGGACCACTCAGTTCTTTAGAACTACTCCAGGTGGCAACCTTGCCTAAGTACTTGCTCAGCCCATGATGTTCGGCTAACAGACTCCAGTAGAATTTTACATACCTCCCTTTGGAAAGCCCCTCTAGCAGAGATTAAGGAAGTCATTGCCCTTTTCAGTTTCATGTCCTCATTGGAAAGTTGTCTCACCACTGGTTTTTAGGATGTTCTTTTGTTGTTGTTGTTGTTGTTGTTTTTTACTGTATGCACAAAATAATCCACAGCAAATGTATTGCTGCTACTTCTTCTCTGTGTGTTTTGACATTGTGACAGTGCATGAGTAATAAAGCAAATGCTTCTTCCTTTCTTTTCTTACCTTCTTTTAACCCAGGTACTGTGGAGATGGGTGGCAAACAGTCCACAGTTGGCGATGGCTCCGCAGGTCATTCCCCTATGATAGGAAGCATTCAGGCCGCTTACAAAAGTGGAGACACCAGTAAGGCCCAAGAGCTGATTAAATTTTCCTGTGAGGAGAACATATTACAGGTGGAAAAGGTAGAGTATGTGTTATCTGTCACCAGGCCTCAGTGGAAAAGAAACCTACCAACTCTGGGCTTGGATTGCAGTTGTTTCCCATGCAAAAGGCCAACTCACTTTTATCTTACAATATTACTCAGAAACCCGCAAAAGATTGGAGCCTTATTGTGCTGGGCACCACACAAGCACAAAGTAAGAGGCAGACCTGTCTTAAACTTTCTAACTAGACAAGAGAGCCAATGGTTTGAAGAGAAAACAGGAACAGGTAGGTGATGTGTTCTATCCAAGGTCACGTAGCAGATCAGTGGAGAGTGGGTGAAATCCTGGGTCCAGTAAAGTCAGTGACAAAACTCCCATTGCCTTTGATGGGATCAGGATTTCACCCCAAGTTTTCCGACTCCCAGTCCTCTGCCTTTGCCACTGGACCTTACTGCAGTTTTGCCTAGGTGAGGACTGAGTAAGTCCTGCAAGATTTAGCTCTTCACTTCTAGATGCTATTTCAAGATGATCTGCTTGGTTGCAGAGCAGGGAAAAATAACTCTTGCACCTCAATTCAGAAACTGTCAATTAACCATTTCGTTCTTCACTGGCTGTTTCAAGCGAATGGTTTTACTCAGAAAAATGACTTTGTAAAAATGATTTGGGGAGGAAGGGGGCGGGGTTCCATATTGTGTCACGATTCCAGAAAAACAGGCCACTCATGGCAAAATTCATGATAGATTATAGGGTAAGTGGTTTAGTAATCTGTATTAGCCCAAGAGATGCTTGTGCTTTGCGTTTTGTTTTTGTCCCATTTCTGTTTGAATGTCGTTGGAGAGGATAAAGGGGCTGTTACAGCCACTTGGACAAAGCTATAGGCTTCTTTCATGCCACGAATAGTGTGACTTTTACCTTGCCTACCCTACAAATGGTTGCTGGCTCTTGTAGCTTTGACAGGAGAGGCTCATGCATTTAGATCCAGAGGTTCCAGCTTCAGTTCCCAGCAATGAACTCTCCAGGGGCAGTGCATAATGCCAGCAACAGAGCAGGCACTAGTCAGGGTGCAGTTTGGAACGATTGTGCAAGTCTGCTTGACAGGAGCTAGTCACTCTAGATGTTCTGGGAGGTGGGCTTCCTTCAGGTGAAGGTTGAGATTTCGTATGAGGTAATTCAAAGGAAATGTACGATATGTCTGGTTGCCCTGAGTCTCTTCCAGAGTCTACATCACAGACCTTGATTATCTCTGGAAGATACTGAGTTGTTTTAATATAGAATGAAAACTTGCATTCTGTGATTACACAAAAAATGTAAAATCATATCTACTCAGTGTAGTCGACGGTTCCACTACAGAAAACAGATGGAGTCAGTGAGGTAATTTAGAAGGGCATTTACAGAAGAGAGATTTTGTCAGCTGAGAGATTGGTTTGCCCAAAAGCCATAGTGTGTGTAATACAGTAATATAAAGTCCCAAGTCTATATTCAGACCCAGATTTGGGAGGTCTGTATTCAAGCCCAGATTTGACTATATGCTGCCTCTGTGACCCTGGTAATGATAATTCCCAGGGTATTGTGATGATAAATTCATTAGTGTTTGTGAATAGCGTTCATATGCCACAGTGATGGGGGCATTTAATTACGTAGCTAGAAGGCCTCCGTCGTCACAGTATATCTACTTTATAGTCCTCAGAAAAAGATGCCAGAAGGAGAGATTATCTTGCCTTATTATGTTGTCTTTTCTCCACTAGTGCCAGCTTTTGAGTATTGCATCAGCATACGGAGATCTATACGCAGTGAGGTATTTACTCAAGGAAGCGTTGGTGAGGTTACCGACAGAACCCAATGATGATAATCCGGCTGTGGTGGCGGCATATTTTGGACATGAGGACATTGTGAAGGAATTATTGGATTCTTTGCTCGGTAAGTTTTTTGTCTCACTGTTCTCTACTTCCTTCCACCTACTTTTGCACCAGTCTCATGATATTGCACAATTGTGTTGTAGATTCAAATCAGCGCTACTTTTTTTTCTGTCTCCTCCGGGAAGGGAAAGTGGGTGGCAGGATCTGATGCCTCTTGTGCCTTGAGACAACTTCCCTTCTGGGAAAAAATATTCCATGTTTGCTGACTGGAAATCGGACAAGAAGCCTTTTTTTGACAATTAATTTCCATCAGTCATCACAGCTGGGTTATGTCCCAGCCCCTGCAGAGAACAGAGTTTTTTTCAGGAAGCACAATCCCACTTTAAAAAGTGTTCTGGCACACTGCAGTGATACAGTTCAGATGGGCCGTGAGCTGGTGCCTGTTGAGTGAGCATTTGTTTAAGCTCATAGACAGCATCACATTTTCTTCTCTTTTGCCATTGTTCTTTTCAGCTTTTCTTTTCAGGAGGGTTGCTTGTTATGTTAAACATGTTATTTATTTTAATGATGTGACATTACTGCTGATGGAAAAGGCTGAAGATCTAAACCCCAGTGTAAAAGCAGATGCAGTGTTCTGGTGCAGCCCTACAAGGTTGCACCTGGAACACTCTTGGCATCAGGGCAATCCATTTTAAACACCTGGTCCTTCCTTCATGAGAGCTAATGGGTTTTTTTGCCATTGACTTCAGAGGAAGCAGGATGAACCTGTTAAAAGACAGGCAGATGAGCTTTTAATTTCTAAAAATACACTGAGAAAGTAAAATAACAATAGAAAATTTTCCATCTCTATTAAAAACAGTCTGGGGGGTGAGTTTAAATATCCCTCTGCCAGATTTGCCATGCAGACATTGCATTATTGTGCTGGGTCTCTGGAACAGAAAATCACACTGGCCAGACCATTTTTATGACCCACACTGAGAAGAGGAAGAGGGAGGAAGCAAGCCACATGAAACAGTGAAAATTAAATTAGAGTTTAAAAAATCCTTTCAGTCTCAGTCATCAATGGTTTTACTAAGACAGGAAATTTAGATCAGTTTGAAGCTAACCAAGTCCCTGTAGACTCTGCAGCTAACTAATAAGAACATTGCAACAATTTTTTTTACACTCTCTGGTTTTTTTTCTGAGGTACAAGCATCATATCCTTCAGTAGATTTTTATGCAGGACTCTCTACTGATTTCCATGAGAATGTCATGCTTGGATCAGCACCAGGGCATGATGATAGTAAATGGCCTATATATCCTGTGCCAGGAGTCATGCTCTGGCAGATTTTCTACAATGACTCTCGTTGGGAAGGGATGGCCCAGTTAAGATGTTCAAGTCCTTAACTTACTGTTGAACTGGCACCTGGCTTTCAGGATATGAGATTTGATGGTGTTATGGAGTTGCTAAGGGTGAGGAGGGTGAGGTAACTGAGAAACTGTGAAGAGGTTGTGCATAAATTCAAGCATGTAGACTTTGCAGGGCTCCAGCTTGCACCTGCTGTGAATGTTTTATGCAGAATGTTACTTGGTAACATAAATGAAAACTGACTATTAGTTTTTACATATTCAGTGTAAGTCTGGGAAGGTTTATGAGGAATGCCTGGGGTGTGCACTGAGAGACTACGTCAGGAAGCCATTTAATCATGGAAGGCAAAAGTGAGGCACATCTCTGCGCAGAGCCTAAGGAAAAGGTCTAGGGGGATGGAAACCAACCCTCATCCACTGGCAAAGAGTTGGTCAGCTCTGCAGCCTCTGGACTCAGTCATCCTGCTGGGATTTATGGACTCTCAATCCACCTAACTGCAGCCTGCTAACAGCCGCCAAACCCTCTTCTGCTCTGGCCTGTGAAGAGCTGGTACAGAGCTTAGCACTGCCATGGGTCTGTGGAGTCTCCCTGCTTTGCCACGTATCCCCATGGTGGGAGCTATTCTGAGCCCCCAGTGCTGCTGGGTGAATGTCATGAGAACTTCCTCTTAGCTTGATGGGAAATGAAGAACAGAATGGACAGCATAGCATCCACCTCAGTTAAGAAAAGAGAGTGTATCTAGTCAGAGTAGGATTTCTCTATAGGATGCTGTAACAGCATAGTCGCCTGCCTGGCCATTTGAGGCCTCTTCCTGTACATCCTGACTATTCAGTTGTTAATGATCAGCTATCTCGCAGCAAATAAAACCAATGTCTTATTGTTCTGACAGGTCCCAGTAATATCCAGCGACTCCTGAACTGGATGCTGGCCATCTCCTGCCAGCAGGGACACTTGACAATAGTTAAATTCTTAATCCTCACCTACAACGCTGACCCCGGGAGCTGCGCAGTAAGAAGGGATGAGTTTCCAATTCTTACGAGATTACCACTGTACGCAGCTATAAAGGCAGGTACGTAACTGCACATTCCACAGCTGTGTCCCTTTTTCAATGATAATGTCTTCTAAAGAATGGGCCAAATCTGCTCCCTCTCACGCTGGGGTCAATGTGGATTGATTTATCTGGAGTTATTATGGATTGACACCATTGTCAATTTGGCCCAGAGCCTTTTGTCAAATTTAAGGCAGAGCCCTGCAAAATGGAGTAAACTCAAACCATGGGAGACTCAGAACTTCCTCCAGATGGTAATTCTTATAGTAAATTCTCTGTTTCAATTTTCTAGTTAGAATTTCTTTAAAAGAAAAAAGCAAAAAGCAAGAACTTCCTAAACAAACATATCAGTCAGGTAAATTCTTTGACATCTAGATCTGATTTGGAATAAATATCGTGTCTATTAAAATACTTCAGCGCATACAACTGTACAAGATACTAAAAATGAAGCAACAGCCAAACAAATACACTTAAGTTTGTTCAATGTTTTGAAGGTTTATCTATAGCAAGAAGTGTAGCTAGAGGAAACAGGCTTATTTAATTTAGTTCCTTTTTTACACACCCAAGCTGATTTTTTTTGAAAGGGTTAGTTCCATAGCCTTTATAATGAAAAGCTCCTTGTGGCTTCGTCCTTTTGAAAACAAGAATCCACATAGTCTATTTTTTCTTTAAAGGGAATGAAGATATAGCTGTGTTTTTACTTCAGAACGGGGCTTGTTTTTGTTCTTACATCCTGATGGACAGTCCTGATTCTAGCAAGCACCTTCTGAGGAAATATTTCATAGAAACAACCTTGCTACCTGAGAACACTCCAGCAAAAACAGTAAGTAGCCATTTATCTGTCTTCTGCGAAGGTGATACAAGAAAGTATCACACTAATAATTGATGCTTATCTTTGCATATTGTGCAATGGATATTTTTTCTTCTCATCTAAGGGATGGTTTGCTATCATATATAGAGCAACCTGACATTTTGTAAGCCACTTTGTAGCAGACAAGTCAGTGATGAAGTATAAGCCATAAATGATTGGGCCCATTAAACAATATCGTTTTGCATGCCAGAATATATATAGTAATTTCCACTTGGTAATTTTAATGTTATGCATGAACAATGATGGCACTTGGGAAAGGAAAGGTTGGTTTTGTAGTACAGTCACTGGATTGGGGCTCAAGAAACCTGCATTCAATTCCTTGCTCTGTCACCGACTGCCTGTGTGACCGTGAGCAATTTCATTGTGCCTCAGTGCCCCAGCTATGAAATATGGGCCAATGGAGCTTCTTTTCTCTCACCCTTTGTCTGCCTTGTAACAACATCAGGAGTGTCTCTTACTATGTGAATGTACTATGTGAATGTACTATGTGAATGTACAGTCTCTTACTATGTGAATGTACAGTCTCTTACTATGTGAATGTACAGTGCCTAGCACAGCAGGGCCCAAGTATCAGTCAAGGTTGCCAGGTGTCACTGCAGTAATAAAATGGTTCATATTTACTTTTCCATGCTCAGGTCGTTTATGTAGTTTTTTGGTAGGATGTACATGGGGTGCAATCATTTTGTTCCTCTGTGAATAAGAAGCTAATACGTTTTAGGTTGATGGGGGGGGGGGCATTCATGACTTAACCGGTGACTTATAGCATGACTTTGGGCAGACAACTTAACTGCCTTTGTGCCTCAGTTTCCCCATCTGTGATAATTGCTTTGAGCTCCTCATCCGAAAGATGCTGTGTTAATGCACAGTACTATTGTATTACACTGTTTTATCATATTTGTTTGACTACACTATCCTCTTCGTTATTTCAACTTCAGTTATCCACGGCTCCCTCTTATCTAAAATTGGGTTATGTCCCACAGCACCTGCTTTTGGAGCTACATAGATCGGTATGAGGATGATCAATAGAGCATTTTCTCAGTACTCCAGCACCTTAATTATCTCAAATCACTTCCCTTTTCCCTTGACATTTAGATAACGGAGGGAAAAAATGAATATCTAATCCTGAGCCTTTAATAGTCACGTTCTTCATCAGGTCATAGAAAATTGGGTGAGGGAGAGGACTTTGGCAAAAAGCTCTTCTTGTACAAATCCCAGTGCAGGGTCAGTGCCGATGTTTGCCCAGCACTTAGCACAATGGAGCCTCAATTCTGGCTTTATAGGTATGAAATACTAATAAATAAAGGGGCTCCAGTGTTGTACACTTCTCCCTTCTCCATGTGATTGCCAGAGCTCCCTCTCACTACTTGAGATAAAGCTGTGCAGGACAGGAACTTCAATCCACACATGCCAATTCTGGTTTACCTACTTGCCCTTTGATTTACCGAATCTCTTAATTTAATCAAGAGCGCTAAATTCTGCCTTTTTCATGCCTTGTCTACACTTAAAAAGTCATACCGGCATAGCTACATCAGTCAGCGATATGAAAAACCCACACCCCTTAGCTATGCCAGCAAAGCCCCCAGAATAGGTGCAGTTTTGTTGATGGAAGAGGAGTTCTAATAGTATAGCTATCATCTGGGGAGGTGATGTTCCATCACCAAAAGAAAAATTCCTCTTGTCATTTTGGGCTGTGTCTTTAATATAGAGCTATGCTGATATAACTAGGCCAGCATAGGTTCCATAATGTAGACATGGCCTCAGTTTTATATGGCCCGGTGAGGAGACTAATTCGAGGCTTGTTTTTAGTTTGCTCAGTGAAAGGAACCGCACTGTACATTCTTCTCCGCATTTTTAAACCCGCTTGTTAGAACCTAATATTAGGTATAAAGCACTGGGATTGGGATATTCAAGGGAAGTTAGGGACGCAAATCATAGATAGTGACTCCCATAAGTTCATTAGAAACTCCCAGCTATGATTTTTATTTATATTCATTCTATGTCTGTGTAGCCTTTACCAAAAGACCCAAGAACTATAAAATATGGAAAACTTCTGTGGACCAAATTATCAGTGGAGTGTTGGGGAGGACTCCATGTATGTGGGTATAACCTTGCACAGACAAGTAACAGGACACCAATTTGTGTACACAAATAGAGTTTATTTTGCACATTCTGTCAGTTGCATGCACAGGTGATAGTGAGCAAAAAAACCAACAAGTCTTTGTGGAAGTGCATGTGCTTAAAAATTGCATGTACACACATACAGACATATTGAAAAAATAGTGTTCTTTGCATACAAATATTGTATTATAAATGCATTATTGACAGTCCATTGGGAGTCTTGTAAAGTCGTGCAGGATTCATTCTTGGCTTTTTTTAACCTCACTAGCCTGTACATTGGCCCAATTTATACTTGTCTGCAATCAAAATTGAATGACATAAAGTGAGTAAAAGCTCCAGTAAAGTTGTTTTTTTAACAGATTACACCAAATCACTTGTCTCCAAAACTGTGATGGTTTCCCAGACTGCAGAATTGCACAGGACACAGCTTACTGTGCAGCAATAAATTTCCTGTGCAAAACACTCAAGTTTAGGCTCCCGGCCAAGCTGTCACTTTAACTCTGTGATTATATGCTATTAACTTCACAGGAGGCTGATGCTTGTAAATTTAGGGGTTGCATTGTGTAATGTAAGAAAGAGGCTCGATGTCATATGTCACAAGAACAGCAGGTGAGTTTTTGTAAAGTTAAGGGCATTTTATTACAGTCTGGAGCTAGCAAAATAGTTTTTTATATGAGACTGCCCAGGGAGGAGTGTAGGTGGAAGAAAGTGGGGATGAGGCTAAGGTTATTTCTTAGCTTTTGATGACAGATGAATGAAAGGAGATTAATTAAGCCCAGGAGTGCCTGAATAGCAGCTGAGACAACTAAGTAATATACTCATGATTGTGCAAAGAGATGCTTTCCAACTGAACAGATATTCCCCTTGAATACATTGCAGAGTACAAGTCTGAAGTGCAGTATAGGGCTTTGTTTTCCCTTGTGAACATCCTGACAATATTTAACTTAGGCTCTGTTATACATGGCTTAATCCTTTGCTGTTGTTACACCAAGAGTGAAGAAGAGAGGAGTTTTGAATGATGAATTGATTAGCAGAAACTTGGCCGTTTCTCATGGTTGCTGTTTATTTTTGTTAGTTGAACTTTTTAGGTTTTCTGTTTGAATGAGCTTTGATATACTGGCCAAAATTCACACCTAGTGTAAATCCGCTGACATCAAAGGACTCCTGCCAGGCTTGAAATTGGCCTGATGTCTTTGTGAAGTTCAGGTCTTTGAATAACTGGAATGACACAGTTCAAGAAAACACTTACATGTGTGCTAATGTTGATTGTGTACGTAAGTGCTTTCCTGACTAGGGATGGTTTGCTGAATCTGGGCTGGGACGAATATGCCCCCAACTCCTAGCTTGAAGGAGGGGGAAAGTGAACATTATCTTCTTCTTTCCTCTAATTAAAGCAAGGACTAACTAGACAATAGCAATCACTAAGATAGGCAATGGATAATTTCGCATCAGATCCCATAACATCCCGTGGGAATTAGAGGCATATACTAACTCTGTCCTTTTAGGTAAGGCAGACCAGGTGGTGATATTTTTAGCCTCAGGCCAGAGCAAAAAAAAAGTGAGGGATTACTCCATCTTTGCTTTCAGTGTGTGGAAAACATCCCAGTTAGATGTTCAAAAGGGGTGCAGGCCCTTTGCACAGCAGTGAATTTCACCTACTATGCATAGGACAGCCTGTTTACACCTACTGAACCTCTCAGATATCTGCAATGCTGTACAGAGTACTGCTTGCTTTCACCCGATCATGCTACAGAGGGAGAAAAATGACGGGCTACTTCTCACTTTTCTTAAGCCTGTTTCTCTTTTTTTCCTATTGTAAAAATGCACCCAACCACTGCCACAATAAAAAGAGGAAATGCTCCATTTATATAGGAACAGGTTGCAATCACCAACATAGCCACTGCATTAAAGTGTAGGTTTAGCAGGGTATAGTTTCCAGACATTCAGATGAATGTAGTCTGTACACAGATATAAATGGATAAATACGGATATAAAACTTTTTTGCTGGTATAGCTAACCTGGTAACCCTTCTAGTGTAGACCTAGCCTTGGATAGGCTTCTTGAATCCCACATCTTTGAATCTTTCGCCCACGTTTTCCTGGTGAAGGGGCAATCTGGGTAATGACTGGAAAGAAATTCTTCTAGCTTGTCTGCCTGTTTTCTCTCCTCATATGGAAGAGGTTTTCCCATGTTGGGGATGATTTAGCTGAAGTTTTATTAACTCCCGCAACCCTATTGTGCCAGCACTGATTGGCAGCGTCTTCTGATTGTATTCAGGAATGAGGGCAGTGGAGGAGGGTGCCCAGACCTGTCTGTGTTTTATGCCCTCTTTATACCATAACTCAATAGTGTGCCCACTGATTTTTGTCTAATGCTGTAAATAAATTTGCTCTTGGGCTGACACCAGCTTCAGCTGGGTGTGTTTACAGCTGACATATAAAATGTAGCCACTGGAGTTTGTAATGAACAGACCCATCAAATAGACAGGCCCAAGAGACTCTGTGATAAAACTTTATTCATTTGGTGTCATTGTAAAAGCTCTGCAATGTACTTTGCACAGAGTGCTCTGTGGTCACCGTTGTAATTTGATTTCTCAGTGTGGACTGGTGAAGCCTGTATCAGATGCCATGGCCATGCAGCTGTGTGATGTGTGTGGCCTTGGGCAAGTCTCTCACCCTCTGTACCTCGTTCTCCCCATAATGGGGATAATAGTAATTTCCTTCTTACTTTGCAGAGCGGTCCTGAGATTTCATTAGTGAATATTTGTTAAGTGTTTTTATTTCTAAAGGACCATATGTATCCTATATATTGTTACTGGTTTTTGTTAGACTGCACAATTATTTATTATAATTCCACTTTCCTCTGCATCTTTACCACTTGCTCTTCTTTACCTGGAATTCTGTATACCAAATAAGCATTTGGAATCAACCTGGAAACCACCTTTGTATTTCCTTTTAATTTAAAATAAAATGTAAAAATAAATCACAGGGTTATAAATTCAGAATTTAAAAGGAAATGAAATCAGCTTATCAGTTGCTTGCTGCCTCCTGGTGGTGCATACATGAATCACTCTATTAAGCCCAGTTTTTAAGGTTTAACACTATATCTTATATTATAGCATAGGGGTGGAGAACCTTTTTTCTCTTATTCTACTGCTGCTAATCTCCTACGGGAACTCCCTCTTAGGGCTGGTCCAGACTGGACGGTTTTGAACTGATGTTGCTAGACTGATGTCGCTGCACTAGTACAAACCTCTCGTGTACATGTGACTTGCACTAGTGTAATTTACCGTAGTTTGACCACACTGGTGCATGGCGTTTTTTACCCATTATCTATTCTATAGACTTGCACTGACACCTTTCCACAAGCTTAGGCAGCACTCCTTGAGTGCTTCACACTCTCTGCCCCACATCTCATATGTGGGTACAATCCTGCACTTGCTTCACACTCACAACTCCACACCAGTCCTTATAAGAGTGTCACTTGGAGGAAATCTAGCCTGTACATCCAGAGGTGAAAGGATCCCCCTGGCAAAGGACCCAGTATAGCTTCAAGACACAGAAGAGAAAAGAAGTGGAGAAGCTGGGATTTAAGAAGGACTTGCAGTATGTATCCATATCTAGGTTCTCAGGCTGTGTTCATCACTGAGGCATCTGAGTGCATCCTAGTTGGCACAGAGCTCAGCTCCCTGCACGGTACAGTATAGGATGTGGCGGGGTTTAAGGATCTACCCTTCCTCCTACAGAGAAGAGTGTGTAGGTTTCATGGAAGACCACTTCACCCTCAGCAGAGCAGCTCTGTAGCTATTCCACTGCTTAGGCTGGGCACTGGGTTGTTGGATGAAGCCTATGGAGCAGCTTCATGATCAGGGCCTCTGACATTAAAACATTATTTTATAGCAGGGTCATCTGAGTTTCTAGAAGCTAGTTGCATGGAAAGTGAAGCACTTACAGCTCACTTGATGATTTGTCAGTATTATAACAGGCCCTGGCTTATTACCATAAAGCGAGTGAGTCATATTAAAGTTGCTTTTTGTTCTTTCTTTGGCATACAGGCACTGTCTGTGAGTTGGTCAAATCTCAAGCTGCCTTGGGTGGATCTGGACTGGCTGATTGATATCTCATGTCAGATAACTGAGCTTGATTTGTCTGCGAACTGCCTGGCCTCCCTCCCATCTGTGATTCCATGGGGACTGATAAACCTCAGGAAACTGAATCTATCTGACAACCAGCTGACTGAACTGGCCAGCGTCCAGTCATCCGATGAAATTATATGCACAAGGTGCGTGTGCTGCATCCTTAAGGATAGCAAGTGCAAAGAGCTGCGTCAGAGGCATCTGTTGTGCATGTGTGACAGACTGAAACCTGAAGAGAACAAATGAACCGATGCCCCTTGGGTAGATAAAGAGCTTCTTGGGTTTTTATCTTTTCACTACGAAGACTCAATTCTGCTCCATACTTTATAATACATTTATTTCCAAGTTAATTATCAGAAGGGTTATGTTTTAAAGTGGTGGCTTTTGTCATGGCTTGTGAGAACGTATCATTCCTTTGCCCAAGTGGAGTTAAATATATGATAAAATAGATGTCTTTATACAACATTAATCATTGCTCATGCTTTTATTTATGCTTTGTTGGATGTTTTTCCACACTTGCAGGTTACTTGAGGTGGATGTGTCCATCAACAGGCTCTATATTCTCCCTTCGGGATTCCTACATCTCACAAAACTTCAAAAACTCATCGCCAGCAAAAATTATCTGGAAAAGTTATTTGATGAGGAAAGTGGTATGTTAGCTCCAGTGATCAGTGTCACCCTTCCACTTTCCACTCCCACGCTTGATCTTGCAAGGGTCACCCAAGCTTCCTTTGACCCCCTAACCCACCCCAGCCACTGGTGGTTGTGAGGATGCTTAGTACAGCTATGGGGTCTTTGTCCAAAGCATGCTGAAGTCAATAGTCTTTCTGCTGATGTCACTGGGCTTTGGCTCACACCCACAAAGTACTGAGCACCATGCGAGATTAGGCCCTGAGTGACAGCCCTTCACTAAGTTTGTGGTGTTTTGTATTTTCTAGCAACTAATTGGATTGGACTGAGGAAGCTACAAGAACTTGATGTCTCTGACAACAGACTGGTGGAACTCCCCACACTGTTCCTTTACTGCTTCAAGTCCCTAAACATCCTCAATGTTTCCAGAAACAACCTGAAGGTGTTTCCAGACCCCTGGGCCTGCCCCTTGGTAGGTCAAACTGCTCTGCTGGGAGCAAAGGGCTGAGGGAAGCTTTCCATGCAGAGGACAGTGCAAAGAAATGGGATGTAATACATTAAGACTCTGTCCAGCTTCTTAAGATTAAAAGCTGGTCTCCCAGTGCAGTGGTGATACCAGGGTGATTTTATCTTTTCAGGGTGGGTTTTTGGAGATCCACTGCCGTTCACTTTGTTCATGTGGATAGTTCCAGTAGGGCCAGTGGTACCACTGCTATGGATAAAGCAAACAGCTTGGACCTTGCTTACATGACTGAAGAATGTACTGGGTGATGTTACAAAATCCACAGCCTTCCTTAAGATTAACTTTAATCAAGCCAGTGGATAAATGATGAGACATCAATACCCTCATGTCATTGTGTATTTCAGGAGGAGATAAATGTCAGTGTTTCATGGATAGTGGTAAAAAATAATGAATGCAATAATGTATTTTGTTGGTTAAATATATATTTATAGGGGAAGAGTGACAGTCTTCAAAGTAACAATTAAAATGCATATACTTAAAAATGGATTTGCCTATCAATTAAGTGTATGCTTTTAGAGTTTATTGGGGGTTGCTTAGAATTAGACTTGCAGGAATGGGATCTTAGACCTACATGTGTGTAATTCCTTGTTGTGCAGTAGTTACACTTAAAACAAACAAAACTAGGAAGGCTGCATGGATCAAATGTATTAATGTATGAAACATGGGACAGTTGATCAGCATGTTTCTTTAAAGATGTATGTGTCTTAGAATTTGTTGTTGTCTTAGTATTTTGTTTTTCTTGCTTCCAGAAATGTTGTAAAGCATCTAAAAATTCATTGGAGTCCCTCCCGGACAAATTAACTGTTTTCTGGAAAAATCACCTCAGAGACGTGGATTTTTCTGAGAACTCACTAAATGAAGTTCCACAAGGACTTTTCCAACTTGAAGTAAGTGTAAAATCCTCATAGAGCTTTTCCAGCAGAACCCATTCAGGACAGGGAAACAAACTGCAGCGTGTACGCGATACTGAACAAGGGATTAGAGCTCTTTGTATGTTCAGCAAGATAATGTCCCTTTGCTCCCTATGCAGAGCTGTTGTGCAGGGTTACCATGCAATATTAAATAGAACTGCCGCATTTTCCCCAAAGGTGCATTTTAGCCATGTCCCAAATGATCCTTGAGTATTGTTTGTAACATGCTTTAGGATTCCGTTGAGAGCTGTTCTGGTGCCTGCAACTGTGTCTTCAGGATTTTTTTTTAACCAACCTCCATTTGGTAGTTGCAAGTCCGAGTTAGAAGTCCAATATACTTAATTGCACCCACAGATAATTATGCATGAAAAGGGAAAGTCAGTTTATTAATCTGGCCCAGAAAGCACTTTATAAGCAGGAAGTATTATTGTTTATTGGATCCACATTAGTGCTGTGTGAAGTACTTGCTTTGAAACTTGGTAGCATATGAAACAGATCTGGGTTAAAGTGAGTTACAGACTCGAAGTGCAGACCACGTTCATTGAAAGGTTCATTGTGTTTGACAAACCTTTCATGAAAATGTAGGGCCTCTTTCCAGCTAGTAGGACAGATTCATGATTTTGCTCCAGACTTGTTCAGAATTTGTGGTTTCAACATGAAACAAGGCAGAACTCAGTGGTTTCATCTGAGTTTCCATTTCAGATTGAGAAGCATGGGGGGCATAGTCTTGTGCGGATTGAAATGAAAGAAAACATTTGTGAAAGTGCCAAGATTTTCACAGCTGTACCCAGCATAGAAAATTGAGTGGTGACAGCATATGTCCATATCTGTCTAAGTCACTTGGACACCAAGGGAGCAGTTGTAACAGGAAAAGCATCTGATAGGAAGATGTAAGATAAACCACTTTCAAGAGAATCCAGCCCTGAAATCCCCCTAAAGTTAGTGGGAGAACAATGCCACTGAGAATAATTCTGCACCTTCCTCTCCACTCCCACTCAGCCTGCCTGTTCCCAATGGAATGCCCACAGGGGAAAGGAGGAGCATGTTAGAGAGATGCCTCTGGCTTTCTCCCACTAACAGGAAGAGAGGAGTTCATTTTCTTTCTAAATTATTACTTGCACAAGGCTACAAGTGACCTCTGCATGTGTGAGTTGCCTTTTCATAACATTTTTTAATGGTTTCTGCTCATCATTTCCTCTATCCTGGCATGTTTCCTGAATGGTGAAATCTCTGTGCTATTGGCTTTAACATCATGTTTACTTTACTTTAACATCACTTTTTGTTCTCTGAAGATAGTAAAAATACAAATGGGAGGGATTCAGTCGACACAGCAAATGCTGGACACTAGATGGTGCTCCAGGGTCACATATCATCCTACTCTGTAGTTCTTGTGTATGGAAAGCTGGATTTGTGCATGATGTGATAGCTCCCAGGACAGCATGTCTAAGTGGAGTTGGATAAATTCTCCATTGGGCTGTGTGATTTAGAAGCTGGCATACTTTTGGCAGGCACTTGGGCATCCTAGGTAGCTCCAGCTCACATCTCTGTTTCTTTAGTCCTAATCAGATAACATTAAAAAGTGCCAACTCACCCAAGTTACCCAGAGCTAGACTGTGATGTGATTACATAACTGCATAAGGAAATATGAGGAAATAAGAACAGAGAACCTTTATTTTGGGTGTGGGTGCATTGGAGCAAATGGCACTACTTACCCACTTGCACCCTCTCTAGGTTTAGGTAGGTGGTGAGGGGTGGAAAATGGGCAGAACTTTGGTGCCACCCTGCATGCGTGCACACACTCACTGATAAGCAGTAAATGACTATCTCAAGCCCCTGGAGCAAGGAAGAAGTGTATCTCAGAGAAGCATCTCTGGCATAATGCTGCTGCTGGAATGTTGTAGTTCACCAATCACCCGTTGCTCGGTGCTGGGCCTAAAGTCAGGATCTAGTCCATGGTAAAGTATGTGATTTAGATATGTCATTGTTCAGATGTGGCATGAGAAAAGGAAGCTCTAAACTGTCTCACATTCTATGATTCCTTGTGCAGCACAGATGTACCTACACAAGAGGACAACTAGAGTCCTTCTCAGCTTTGCTGAAGAGGCCATTACCCTTTTCCAGAGAAGCTGGTACTTTTACAAGTCATGGCTCACTTCTCTAGTCAGTCACTCTTGGAAAAAGATCAGGAACTTTTCTCTGAGGGACATATGCAAAACAGTCCTGTCATGTTTTCCAGATCCCTAACAAGTTGATTCGTGCAGCCCCTGTCATAATTAAGCGACAGTAGCTTTTTCCACTCTGTTTTAAACTGTATGCCAGTTCCCCTATTGTGTGTTGTGGCAGAAAAGAGAAGGAAGTTACCTACTATGGTCCATTTCTCGCTCCTGACAGCACCCCATCCCCCTGAAACTTTGCCATTGGACAGTCACGATTCTGGAAACCTGGGGTGATACCTGCAGGGAACTTGGCACAAAGTGTTGAGTGGAGACAGATTCTTCTTGTCAAACTGAGGTTGATTCCAAATGTGCAGTGATTTTGACAAAATGTCAGGGTGGGGTAGGAGGAAGGCTGTATGGTTAATTTGTTTATACTTCTCTGGAAGTCTCTGGTATCATTCAATTCCAGCATTTAAATTGATTCAGCATGTTTTTTCACCCATTCCCTTCCAATGGCCTCCTCTGATGTTTCACTGTTATCTATAATTTGTTACTTTTCTAGCATTATGTCAAAGCTTTGGTGTACCCCTGTTCTATCCCTGTGCATGTTACACATTCAATACAGACCTACTCAGCTGGTGATAGGCTGCTACCCCGTTCCCACTCAGATTTCTTATTCTTCTGTTTGACCACATCACAGAGGAGCAGTCTCACATTATGAGACAGTGTTATTGTGACTTGATTAAGTACTTGCCATACCATGCCAGCACAACCTTTTAAGTGGTCTGCACCATTTACACTAAACCTTAATGGCATGTGGAACATAAATGGTGTCTAAAATACCTAGGGCCAAATTCTCTGCTGGCATAGCTCCATTGACTTTGGGTATATTACACTAACTTTAGTGGAGGTACTCTAGAAAGAATTTGGCATTTCTAGGTTAATATTCTGCTTATCTCAGATCACATCAGGGGATGTATTGACCAGTACTTGATTACATTTTCAGCCAAAAACTGTTTTTCTATGGAAAATTGGGTCTTTGACAAAATGAATATTTTCATGGAAAACATTGACTTGCTGAAAAACCAAAAACATTGTGGCCAAAAATCCAAAAAATTTCAATTTTAGGCCAAAATATTTTTCAATGAAAAGTTGAAATTTCTCTTGGGGGAACACCTCATCCCCAATTTTCCATCTAATGCTGACATATTTCAAGTACTATCTTCTTGTCCAGCTTTTAAAACCACTTTATAGTGCCTTTGAGTATTGTCCTGTTGCCTTATTACTTTGAGAACATCTCTTCAATGAAAATCTACTCTTGTTTTATTAAAGGGACACCATCAAATGGTTTTAGCTTCAAATTTATTTGTAAAGCAAGGTGGGGAAATGGGGAGGTTTACAAAATTTGGCATAAATCATTTTTTTGCAAATTAAATTTATAGGTGGGAGGTTGTATTTAAACTCTGTGGTATTTGGAATTTTAGCATATCTCCATGATGCTACTTAATGTACGAGAACAAGCCCATGAAACTGATCCATCTAGCTTCAGTCTACAATCTGAGTACAAGTAAAGAGTAAACCAATAGTATAACTGGTGAAAAGAAATGTAAAGCTACTTTTAATAATCTAAACCACATGTAACAAAAATATATGCAGATTCTACTATATAGGTAGCACACATTTTACATTTTGGATTTATACAAGAGAATATATAGTCTGAAATACAAATTAGTCAGAGAGGGCCCACTCCTATCTTAATCCACACACATATGCAACATCTATGACAAACATATGGCATAGTATTCATATGAAACATATCTCTTATCGACATGGGGCTGTTTCATTAACACCAAAGCTGATGTTTGGAATTTATAGTTGAATCTTTCAGCAAATAGGCCAGTTATTATATTGGGCTAAAAGTTGCATTGCTTTGTACAAGGAGATGCAGTAAATGTGTGTACTGGAGAGAGTTAAGGAAGAGAATGTTTATATACTAGGAAGCTAGTATCTTTTGTTAAATATTAAGTGCTTTCTTAGTTTTCCTGTTATTTAAGCAGCTATACTTACCAAACCTCTTTCTGCTTGTTTAATGGATTGCTTCATATAAGTGCTGTCTATTACTCTTTCAGGCACTGGTGTCACTGAAGCTTTTGGGAAATCAGTTAGTTTCGTTGCCTTCTCAGGAGAAGTGGACTTGCAGGCAACTGAAATCACTGGATCTTTCCAAGAATCAGCTTGGGAAGTAAGTGTTCCTTTTAGTTTGTGTTAGAGCAAAAATTTAAACTAAAGATTAAAAATTAATAACAAAATCAATCCCTGAGATGTGGTAGAAAGTGTCGATGCTTTTACAGACTCACTGGATTAATTCCCTGTGTATAGCATATAGTTATCCGTACTGCATGGACCACACGTTCTTTTACATCTCCAAAGTGTCTTGTATACCTGTGGCATTGAAGAAATATTACTCATTGTTTCTTTGGATACAGCACATGACATTATTTCATGAGTGAATAATTATTAGTGGTAATAAAATGTAGAACATGCTTCACTCTGAGTGGTTTACCAATGCAAGTACTTATTTGTGAGGAGCATATCTTAACCATAAGCATTTTGTCTGGGA
Source organism: Dermatemys mawii (assembly GCA_007922305.1). Lineage (NCBI taxonomy): Eukaryota > Metazoa > Chordata > Testudines > Dermatemydidae > Dermatemys > Dermatemys mawii. Next base: position 6,840,316 of record ML677366.1, on the reverse strand, counting down.
TTAAACTTTCGTTTTTCTGTTGGGCGTACGTATTTTGAAAAATGTTAATAATCTTTGTTTTTGTTTTTTTTAATTAAAATGTAACAGGTCATTAGCCCATAGCCAGACTTTGGCTATTTAGAAAAGAAAACAAAAATTAGGAGTGATATTTTTTCCGTTTAGAAAACATTATAAGGATGTTTGATATGCGGACTTGCAGGTCTGTTCTCTTCTCTAATAGTGAATGTAAGCGCATCAAGCTTCCATATACGTCATTTGGGTGCAAGCCCAGCAGCACTGCTAGATTTGTTATGATTTGCCCTGTCAACAGTCTGCATGGTCAATGTCAATAAACAAAGATGTATAAATGCTTTAGAAATGTCTCAATCCATCTCCACAATAGCATTCATGAGTCACATGTCAGAGGAGTGCTAGCTGTAATAGGAAAAGGCTGTTCTTCAGAGTCTCTTATGCAACTTGTTCAGTTTGCTATTTGACAGTCTTCTAAGTCTTGATACCAGTAAAGAGAACATAAAGTCAAGTGAGCATTTCCCATATGGAATCAACGTAATGCCCCAGAGCTAGTCTAATACGCTGAATGACAGAGATGAGTCTGAACCAAAAATCTTGGATCCAGATGGTTCTGAGCTTTGGTGGCGTTCAGAACTGCCCCTAAACCATGCGGCTCAGACCCCTCTTCCACATACGTGGGAATGGGAACTGGCAAAGGCTGTACTCTGACATTATGAAGCCTTGCAGAGTCCAAATCCTACAAGACACTGAGCTCCTACAAGTTGGGCCCATAACATTATGAGTTCATGTGAATGTCCTCCAATGTGGCTTTGTCTTTCTCAAGCATTACTTCGTGTGTTTTGTTTCATCTGCAGGAGTGAGGAAGGGTTTAAAACAAAGCGGATTTCCTTTTTTACCACAAGAAGCAGAGTGCGTGCAGGTACGGAGGCAGGTATGGTATGTGGTGATGACCTCTCCTGGGAAGGAGAGAGTCAATTGCGCCAAGTGAATTCCAAGGGTAGAGGCATCCTCTCGGAGTCTGGCAGATGATTGGTCAGTGTAAGCACAGCTGCAGTTTTTAGTGCAGTGACATGTAAATAAGATGGGAAATGATTTTAATGTACAACTTACTGTAGAACTGATAGAACTGATCTATCCCCTCTGCCAAAATGGGTAAAACCTGCTTCTCTCACTGAACTACCAGTCACTCTCTTTGTGTCCAAATTACTGAAGTGCTTGAGAAGCTAGTCACTCTAGCTAGTGTGCCCTTTGGGCCATTGAGATGGGGAAACGAACCAATAATTAGATGATCCCAAAGACAACACAACTATGTGGCTGAACTTGCAAGCTAGGTTTAGCCCTGTGCCTCTTTGATTGCTAAAGGTCTGGCGGGAGATATTCTGTGAAATCCCATAAAGATCAAAAGACCATTTGAAGATATCCACACTGATCCCTAATCTCTGTGGGATTAATTTGCTTTTCATTTTGTTTGTTTGTTTTTATTTTAGGCCACTCAAATCTTTTATGTGCTGCATTCTCCCTTGGGAGTACCTTCCTGACAGTGCATTTTACAGTGTCCCCAGGGAATTGCACTGAACTGAATAAAATGTAGGTTTTGTGGTGACAGTTAACATTGCCCTGGACATCCTGATGAGGATAGTCCACTCGCCATATACAGGCGAGTCGCATCTTACATATTTAACATGCGCGATTTCAGCTTTACGCGGTCGGCAAAAAAGAAAAATAACAATTTAAAAACTGTAGGGTGGGCAATTCCACATACTATTAAACTCAATGAGTTTTGACTATACATGGTTTCTGCTTTGCGCACTGACCACAGAACGTAACCCCCATGTAAGATGCGATTTGCCTGTAGTGTCACCTCACTGCACTATGAATGAATCCCTCTATTTTTCCCCTTCCTTCATGGGTCATGGACAGAGCAGAAGTATTACCCTCAACACACTCATGGCCTTTGCAAATCTGCATTAAGACAAAGACTGTAATAAAATCTCATGCTTCAGGGCTTTATCTGGTTGGCTACAGGGGTCAGGAAGGAGTTTTTTCCCCTGGGGCACCATTGACCAGATATATTCTGGGAGTAGTTTTGCCGCCTTCTGAAGCATCAGAGATTGGCTACAGCTGGAGACAGGACATCTGACAGATGGCTCTGAGGTCACAGAGATGCCTGGCTACTGGGTCTTGCTCACATACTCAGGGTCAAACTGATCTCTAGATTTGGGGTCTGGAGGGAATTTCCCCCCCAGGTCAAATTTGCCGGGATCTTGAGGGTTTTTTGCTTTCCTTTGCTGAGATCATCCCGGCCTCACCTAATCAATAACCGGCCATTGCAGGGGTCTCAGGCATTGGTAAACATAATCCCAACTATACATATAAAATGATGGGGTCTAAATTAGCTGTTATCACTCATGAAAGAGATCTTGGAGTCATTGTGGATAGTTCTCTGAAAACAGCCACTCAGTGTGCAGCGCCATTCAAAAAAGCGAATAGAATGTTAGGAATCATTAAGAAAGGTATAGATAATAAGACAGAAAATATTATATTGCATCTGTATAATAACATCTGCATCCATGGTATGCTCACACCTTGAATACTGCATGCAGATGTGGTCGTCCCAACTCAAAAAAGATATGTTGAAATTGGAAAGGGTTCAGAAAAGAGCAACAAAAATGATTAGGGGTATGGAACTCCTTCTTTATGAGAAGAGATTAATAAGGCTGAGTCTTTTCAGCTTGGGAAAGAGATGACTAAAAGTGGATATGATTGAGATCAATAAAATCATGACTGGTATGGAGAAAGTAAATAAGGAAGTATTATTTACTCCTTCTCATAACATAGGAATTAGGGGTCACCAAATGAAATTAATAGGCAGCAGATTTAAAACAAACAAAAGAAAGTATTTCTTCATACAATGCATAGTCAACCAGTGAAACTCCTTGCCAGAGGATGTTGTGGAGGCCAAGACTATAACAGGGTTCAAAAAAGAATTAGATACTGTTACAGGGTACTTGGGGTCCCATAGGAACGAAGCACACACACAGCTGCTGAATAGAAGTAGTGAGTTTATTGAAGGCAAAAGTGGCACAACCGCAACGGGGGCTCCCTTCGTTGCTGCCACTGAGACAGGGAAAGCCCGACGCACTGGAGCAATGCTCAGGGTGAAGCCCACTGTGCGTGGAAACACAGGCAGAGAAATAATAGGAACATTTGCATCTCATGCATACCTTATGAATAAGTAATACCTTATTTCTATCTTGTTAGTATTACATAATGCAAGCAGGTGTCTCATTAGTATTGCAGAAGGCAAGCAGGCAATGAGAACCAGTTAACTCCGACATGTAAAATATGCGATAACAGAGCAGTAACCAATAACAGCAGCACGACCTATGATACCCTTTCTTTCCCTGGAGCCGAGAGTGGGGAGTGCTTCTAGCTGCCCATTGTTACAATTTCTTCCGGCCTCCTACAGATACGTTAATGGAGAGTAGGTACATCAATGGGTACATCAATGGCTATTAGCCAGGATGGGCAGGGATGGAGTCCCTAGCCGCTGTTTGCCAGAAGCTGGGAATGGACGACAGGGGAAGGATCACATGGTGATTACCTGTTCTGTTCATTCCGTCTAGGACATCTGGCATTGGCTACTGTCGGAAGACAGGATACTGGGCTAGAGGTACCTTTGGTGTGACCCATTGTGACCATTCTTATGATTTCTCTTTTTCTCTGCCTGTGGCACACAAGAGTCATGAGGATTGAAATGCTTTGTTCAAACCCAAGTTATTGAGCTCACTACAGGGTTAACTGGGTGAAATTTAATGGCTTCTGATACACACGAGGTCAGACTGGAGGATCCAATGGATCTTTCTGGCCTTAAATTCTATGGAAGCATGAAACTTGCAAAATTTCCTCTCGGTGGAGGTAGGAGCTGCTGTCCAGCAAGTAATGTGTGTGTTCATATGTAGAAAAGAAATCTCTGTTGTGCATAAGATTTTCTGTAACTAGTTGCAAATGAAAAGAGAACTAGCAGGATTTACCTAGAAAGATAAATGCTGTGACATCAATCCCGATTGAAGAACATGTGGGAATATGGCCCTGAACCTTTGTTCTCAAGAGTTTGTCAGCATCAGGGGCATCAT
>ML677366.1:6783975-6836158 GCA_007922305.1 Dermatemys mawii | reverse complement strand
GCATTGAACCAAAGATCTGTCCTGGCCTTACTACCAACCCCATCCCCGACAAATCCTCCTGCTATTCCCGACAAATCCTCCTGCTATTCCAGTTAATGCCCATCTTCTGTGCCTATGGTTGTGGAGTAATGCGAAAAGAAGAGGTGAGAAGGAGAGACAAATGGAGAGATGGAGGCACTTGTGTCAGATCATGAGGCCAGGGGATAAGAGAGGTGTATTTGTCAGTCTGGGCTAGGGGATATTGATCCAGCAATCAGCTGCAAACGGGGAAGGGCCTCAGCAAAAGGGATTGGGTGTGCATTGCATTGAAATAAGAACCATGAAGGTTATAGCAAGAAGATGCCAGATTCGGAGGGACAGATCTTCAGCCCTGCCACAGCTCCTCTGTGCTGCTCTGGCCATGCAAAGAGACGTAAAGTCAGTTTAACCAGCTACCTGGGGATTTCTTGTGCAATGAGAATTCCCAAGCAATGCAGAGCCAGCCCAGTCTTCATAACAACTTCTTCCCCTGAAAAGGGGGTGGGGCATAGTGAAAGGAATGGGGCCTGAGCACCACAGTGCTCTGACAATCCCTAGTTAGAATGTCCCCTTTGATACGTGGGTCTCTGGGTGCAACTAAATTTGGGCCAGGGGCCAAACCAGCTCCCTGGCTGGCGCCAGGATTGGACAGCCACAAACATGAAGTAAAATCACCTTTGTCTCCCAGCTTCTCCTCCTGTCCCAAGTGCAGCTTGGTGAGACCAGAGGACATGACCAGGAGTTTAAAGGACATTTAGAGAAGACAGGAGTCAGTTTCATATAAAAAGCTCCCTATATTTAATATAATTTTACCAAGTAAACTGTTTATTTATGTCTAGGAAATTATTTACAGAGGATGATTTAAGGATACTCAGTACACTAGGTTGATAAAACTTGGAATAAATGTCTTGCATATGCATGTGGTTGCATTTGTGTAGTTTACCCATCCAAAAATATTTTTAGGATGGGAATTATTTTAATAGAAAATCCAGACCCAAGCCAGAAAAGCCATACATAATTCATGAATAAATAATTTACAATTCATAAACACCTCGAGCCTGGTTCTAACACAGCACACTCTTTTCTATCTAGGATTAGGAAATGAATTGGGAGCATTGCTGCTATTTTTAGTAGTTACTCTTATGTGTCCATGATGGACTGAATCTGTCTTTCTATAGCTAGATTAGTTCCATTCATCCACACTGAAGAGGAGAAATAAACACTAAAAAGCTTAAATTCATAACGAGTCAGAAAATGAGTGAACTGAACCCAGGAGTGTTTGAGGAGTGTTCATCCTCAAATTTAAAGATGCCAATTTTTCTTGTGATTCACTTTACTGGTGTTTTCCTCAATTTCATTTTCACTGTGGCAATGCACAGTTGATGATCACTGCCCACACCTGCCCTTCTGTATACTTGGATGTCTTGAGGTGCCGATCAGAACTTTATTCATATGATTTTTGCCATCAGGTGAGAACCCCGTTGTTTTATGGTGGTTTATGATGAACAATAAGATGGTCTCTAACAATAAGATGGTTCAGCTGACATAATTCAAGAAAGTATTCACTGTTAAGTGAGCCGGTTTCACCTGTGCCCATTATGTCTGCCCTGTCATGATTGTCTCTCCCCACCACAGCATTTATATCAACCATAACTAGGGTGACCAGATCATAACAGTAAAATATCGGGACACATTGGGGTGCCATCGGCCCCACCCACAGTCCACCCCCACTCCTCCCAGGCTCTGCCCCCACTTTACCCCAGGTCAGGCCTCCTTCCCACTCAGCCCCACCACTGCACCTCTCCTTACACCCTGGCCTGCCACTGGCTTGTTGCATCCCTCCTCAGTCCCCCACCTACCGCTCACCTCCTCTCGCCCCCTCCCACCTGCCACTCACCGCCTCACTCCCCTGTCAGAAACCCTCCATGCCTGCCCCAAGAACCCTCGCTGGCTCGCCACTCATTCCTTCACCCTCCCCCGCCCACTGCTTGCCTCCTAACCCCCCCCCCACCCGCCGCTGGCTCACCTCTTTACCCCGTTGCTCACCTTCCCCCCCCTCCGCTCACCTACTCACCCCTCCTGTTTGCCTCCTTACCTGATTGTCGGAACGAATGAGGTCCCGATCGTACATCGGTCAGGACGCAGGACAAAGGGTTAAATATCAGGACAGTCCTGATTTTATCAGGCCATCTGGTCACCCTACCCATAACAATGAAAATATCATCATGTGTGGGACTTGCTGATGAGGTTCTGCAGAATGTTTTAAAAAGTATCCTTATCTTCATCACTGTGTTCTCTTCTTGGGGCAAAGCATTGAATGATGGTCATTTTCCTCTAGTGTTTCTGAACCCTTGCTCATATCATTCTGTCATTCACTGGTTGCCAGTCTGAAATGGCTCTTTGTGCAGCATCATTCCAGATCAATGCAGCCTCTTCTATGCCTACATCTGGGGCCCTTGAGTGAATCTTAGTTTTATTGTTGCCTGTGGTGAGAGCTTACACTGTCTCATCTGCCCTCTGTAGTCACTGGCAGATCCAGCTGCTCGCTAGCTCCCCCTCTGTGCAGGGTTAATTGCATAAATTGACCTGATTTTCTGCTCACCCTCAACTCCTGTTGAGTTATTCACATGTAGTTATCAGACAATATTGTGGCCAAATGTTGGCTGCTCTTGTGAGAGTGCAAGGAACAAACTTCCCAGTACTTGTGCTCTTCACGTGCAAGCTGTGGGGCTGGATTGGGCACGGATGTCATTGCTCGGACTGTGATGCCTCTTAGAGGAGACGCTGTCCAACCAACCACCAGGGAACACATGCTGCTCCACCAAAAAAGAAAAATTAAATTTTCTCCTAGACACATTCCCATAGACTGTGGGGACATTCTGTCTGCCTCAGTGCTCCACAGGTAGAAGGTCTCTGTTCACTGCTGGGGATTTGCACCTCCACACAAGGGCAAAATCCAACAATTCGGTGATTGTAAAAGCCAAGATCTGGGCCTGGATACTTTATTACCATTGTTTCTGTTGGTGGTCACTTGCTTTGCATGTTGCTTCATGGTAACTAATTCAGTTACTGAATGACCTCACTGAAATGTTAAGACCAACATTTGATGGCTCTAGAGCCTGGCAGCATATTATGTTTGTTTTCATCTCAGCGTTTATTTTCTCTCGTGTTGTTTCAGGTCCCTTCTTGGAGTTTCCGGCATTCCTGAGTGATTCTCTGGAAGTCCTTTATCTAAATGGCAATCAGCTAGACACTGTCCCGCAATCCATTTGCCTTCTGAAAGGTCTAACAGAGCTTTATTTAGGGAAGTAAGTACATGCCAGGAAAAGCCACATTATTACTCCGCTGCTTTGATGACCAACCTTCTCTTTTAGGCTACATCTACACTACAAGCTGGAGATGTGATTCCCAGCTCAGTTAGACAGATTCATGCTAGCTCTCATTGAGCTAGCAGGCTACAAATACTAGTGTAGATGTGGTAACTCGGGCAGCAGTGAGCAGCAGCACAGATTAGCTTCCCCCAAGTACAATCTCACCCAGACCCTGTGCATACATACTCAGCTTTTCCAGTGTTTGCCACTGCCCGTGCTACTGCATCTACACTACTATTTTTAATGCACTGGTTTGATGAAAGGTAGCGTAAGTATATCAGCTTGAGCCCAATCTCCAAATGTAGATGTAGCTGTAGAGTCGAAGGGATGAGCACGTATAAAGTCAAAGGGAGCTGAAGGCACTCAGCACCTCATAGGATTGGGCCCATAGATTTGTATTATTAGGTTAGAGATTTTAACCTTTAAACTCCAGAGTAAGGACAATGGTTCTAAGGGGCTGAGCAGAGAATCGGATGCTGCTGACCTGAACACTAATCCTGACTCTCCACTGTCTCCTTTTGTTGCCTTGAGTGTTAACTGTTCTGCCCAAGCTTCCTCATCTACAAACTGGACATGGTAATACTTAACCCTCACAGCACCCTTGTGACGCAGGGAATTAAATTTTACAAAGCACTTTGAAGATAGAAATCGCTATGGAAGTGCTGAGTATTCTTATGAAAATGTTACTGGAAGGGAAGGGCGGATCTTTGTGAAGACAAGAATTGTGTAATATGGGAGCCCATAACAGTAGCTACGTACTTGCAAAGCCCGGATGTTGGTAGATTTATTTATTTTCCAACAGTAATCCTGGTATCCGAGAGCTCCCTCCAGAACTTGGACAGCTGACTAATCTTTGGCAGCTGGATATTGAGGAACTAAATATCAGCAACATTCCTGCAGAGATCATAAAAGAGGGTAAGTCTGTATGCTACAGATATTTTAATAAATTCATTTCTTTGAACAGATCATCAGAATCACTGTTTTTTAACCGTCTTGAACAGGAAAGAACTGTATCTGCATAGGGAACGTTAAAGGGAATTGCATGGGGAACTTCCCACACATTGAAAGGTCAACTCCAGGACACAAAAGGGGAGGGGTCCAGGCCTTTCCTTGGCCATGGATGCTACCACACACACTGTGTTTTCCAGTCTGTCCAGTGGAAGGGGCGGGGACACAGAGAGAGGTCCCAGCCTCTCCGAGGGGAGAAGAGGAGAGGCAGGAAGAGATCTGGGCTGGTTCTGATTTCTTCCGTGGCAGGGGAGAGACTGAGAGATCCCAGTAGATCTCCCTCACCCAGGCCAGTCCTTGGAGATGAGGAATAAGCAGCAATTGAATCGGTCAGCCACCAGCATGGCCTGAAATGGGGGCAGCATCCCTTCTTGGGGTTCTGGCTCCCAACTCACCCTGGATTTGGTTCCCCATTTCCCAGAACTCTGTGAAACATCTCCTAATGCAGCCTCCTCCACCTCTTCTGGTTCCAGGCCCCCACCTTGGGAAAATTCTGGTTGCGCCACTGTTCAGCCCTCAGTGCGGAATGCCAGCTGTTGGTTCTGTTTACAAAAGATTTTTATGTCAGAAGAATGACCTGTAAATGCAACCTCTTGCTGGCAATGTATTATGCCAGAGAACTTTTGTGGTGAATTTTACAGGATTGCAAATAGTTTATAATACTTTGACAGCCTTTCTAAAGTATTTTGCAGTAATGGCCCCAAACACTGCAGAGTAACATTTCTGTGTATGCTGTCGTGTTTTGCACCAATTATAACAGCATAGCTTTTTATTTTAAAAAAACTATTTTTTTCTTAAATAAGTTGCTGTGGTCTAAACCTAGTTTTAACTAGTAACATCAAAGTATAAGAATGTACTGAGTATTTGCCAATGCTGTATTAGTGTTTTATGTTTCCTTTGAGCTTTTGAAGAGTGAAAACGAAAGTATTTTTTTTTCTCTTTACACTGACTCACTATAGCTTCTTGCTGTGTTGACCTTTTGGTCTGTCCATTAGGAATTTCGTTCCCATTGTTTATTCTTTGAGCCCTTTCGATCAACAGAAAAACTGCAGTGAAAATACTTATACTACCGGCGTCCCTGCTGCACTGGATTTTAAATGGCCCTCCGGCACATTTTCACATTGCTAACCACAGGATATGTCCACCCTTTTTTCCAATAGGCCCTAAAACAATATTAGCGTACTTGCGGGCACAGCTGCGCAAAGCAGAGAAATGCAAGCTGATGAAGATGATTATTGTCGGTCCTCCGCGGCAGGGGAAGTCAACACTTATAGAGATTTTGCAGACAGGGAAAGTGCCACAGATGATGCACAGTGACGCCACCATACGGACAACAAAATGGGAGCTTCAGAAACCAGCTGGATTTAAAGCCAAGGTGAATGATGGTCAGAGATACCTTGCTAGGATAGAATGGCTTGGAGCAGGAAGGATCTCCAGTGGGTCATGTAGCCTGCCTCTTAAAACAGTACTAGACTGACTTCATTATCCCTAAACTAGAACTTGTAGATGGTGTTAATTTACTCTTGTGACTCACCACTCCCTTTGGCAGCTTGCTTCATTGTCCAGTTGTCTACTTGCGTACACTGTAGTTAAAATGTTTTTCTTAGTACAGGGCAAAGCTCTTCCTTCTGGTTCCCTCTTTGCTTCGTGGTCTCTGCTCTGTTTCAAACATCCTTTATTCAGTGCTTAATTTGTAATGAATGACATGGCAGGGCTCAAGCAATTTTGTTTTAATTAATAACTGATCCAGCAAGCCTGGAGATCCCAGGGCTATGAACTGCCAAGCCTAGAGATGCTGGAGCTTAGCTCTGGCAAGTCCTGGCACAAATTAAGCACAGCCTGTGTTTATCACTAGTCATTTCTCACATCTTCCCTTTCTATTAAACATGCCCAGTTCTGACAACCCTTCATCATTTTATTCTGGGCACTAAGTCCCAGATCCACAAAGGTATGCGGGTTTCTAACTCCCCTTGAAATCAAGTGCATCTAAAGAGAGTCATCTAACTGCCTTTGATTTCAGTGGGCATTAGGAACTTAACTCATGTAGGCACTTTTGAAAATCCCATTAGGTACCTGTCTGCATCTTCGGTGGCTAGTTACCTTTGAAATCTGAGTCAAGGAACTGATTGAAATCAGTGGCCCTATTTGCCAGCTTCCAAGTGGAAAATAAGGATTTGGAAAGGAAATGAGTGGTCATAGACAAGATGCAACTTTCCTAGGTAATGCACTGAAAAAGAATGTACACTCTTGAGCAGAGAGAGCGTGGTGAAACCAAATACTGGCTTATAACCAGTGACTGTAGCACCACTTTCTGGACTGCAGCAGAACAACTGTGTTCAAATCTTCAGCTGGCCAAGAGCTTTTTCCCCTAAATTGTTTCAAGACACTGAGCCCTCCCCATTTTTGGCAAACCTTATGCCACTTTTTTAAATAGATGCTTAGTATATGAAAGCTGAAGTCAAGCTCTGCGAGGCAAGCTCCTGTGGAGAAAAGGGGACTGTTTAAAAAGAAAATTTCCAATAGAAAACAGATGCTGTAAAACATTATTTAGATTGGTGGAAAAGGGAAAGACATTTCTGCCAGTCCTTATGATAAAACCCTATGGAGTTCAATTGGGATGAGACCAGTTCAATCCTATAGAAACATAGCAGAATTTACTGTACAATCCTAGGGAATTTAATGGAGAATGATATTTTATAGGCTAATTGAACTAATTTATAGAATTGTAAAGCAGGGATGAATTCTATAGGGTTCAAATCAGCTATAGAAATATAAACATTTTCTATTTGGTCCCATGAATCTTATTCTTAAGGCTAGGGTGTTTCTTTTCCATTCTTCCCAAATTGGATGCAGTGAGTCACAGCCCAGTGAAAGAACATGCAGATATTTGTATGTTGAACAGAGAGCCCTGGAGATACAAATCTTTCAAGGATTAGCATCTGTGGAGCACCCTTCAATTAACCAAGCTATCTCCTGCATTTCTGTAGAATGCAGCCTGCAGACAATGCTTCACTGATCAGGAAAATCGTTTGAAGTCTTAGGCCTCTAAAGTGGAATTTAATATTCTGACAAAGTTATTGGCTGATCTGCAAAGGTCTAGAATCCTATAAACAATGGCCAAAGGGTCTGGTTCTTACCTCATTTACAATGGTGTAACTCTGTTACTTGAGTGAAATCATTCCTGATTTACACCAATATGAGGTCACTATCAGGCCCTGTGTAGCCATAAGACTCTGCCCTTACTAACACTGAATTTCACCGCAGGACAGCAGAAATGAGCCTTCTATTTCAGTTGCATCTCAGGGGGCGAGGATAAAGGGCTGTCCTCGGACTCCTTCATCCCTGGCAGGTGGAGGGGCCCGGGCTCCCTGGCCCAGCTCTGGCTTCTGACTTGGTCTGGACTTCAGGGGGAAGAGGAGCGGCAGATGTGGGACACAGAGGGGGTGGGGCCTCGTGGCCCCCCACTGTTAGGAAGAACCATCGCCCCTGCTGTATACGGATAAATGCACAAAAGATACTGAGATACTACACTAATGGGGGTTTATAAGCACCATCAAAATAATCCAAACTGTAGAGGGCAGAGTCATATCCCGTACTTTAAAACTTCCTATCAAATTTACAGGAGTCTGGATTTAAGAGTGCTCTTTTGGCCGCCTCTGGCATTACACTGCACCTGGCATCAGGGTTTCTAATGACATCTGGCAGGTGTTAATCAGTGGCATGAGACGCTTTGAATGCCCAAGGATCTAGACAGATCCTGCCCTTGTGCAAGGTAAACTCAGCCTTGATGGGAATCAGGACTAAGGGTATGTCTACATTTCGAGATGGAGGTGTGAATTCCAGCGCAAGGAGACATACCTGTGCTAGCTCTGCTCAAGCTAGCATGCTAAAAATAGAAATGTAGAGGCAGTGGTAGGCGGGTCTGGTCGCCCAAGTGTGTGCCTAGCAGACTTGGACAGGATTGTAGTCAAGGCAGCGAGGCCCTCCTGCTGTTTTTGCTGCTGCAGCTGCTCTGTTTTTGGCTCAGTAGCTCAACCAGGGTTTACTTGTCCAGCTCAAGGTATAGACTTACCTTCTGTGGCATGAAAATGGTTTCTGCAGCGGGCTTTCCTCTGCCCCAGTTCTCTATGATGCACTTTTGGCTAACTAGCTCTAGCAAGCCTATCAAATGTGCCACAATCAAGTATGGAAACAGTTCTTATTCCTGAGCCAGTGAATTACATGGCTCAGAATCAAGTCTTTTGTTTGTACTGGAAGATTAGCTGGAGATTTACCAGTATCAACGGTGCCACTATAGTCTTAGCAGAAAGTGATTAGTTCTGATTTCCTGTGTGGAAGTGGCAGCCACATTTAATAATTGCTTGTTGATTTTGATTTCCTTGAGGTACAATTGCAATATCGGTACCATTCTAATGTCATACATTATGCAGACACCCAGGCCTCGGTTTAGACTTCAGCTCTTATTGCCCCAGGACTTACTGTAGCCGTTTTATTTGACCGTTTCTCTTTGTCTAAGTAGATTGATTCAGTGGAATTCAATGTCTGGGATATTGGGGGCTCCGCGAACATGTCTACAGTCAATCAGTGTTTCTTCACGGACAAAGCCTTGTATGTAGTTGTATGGAACTTGGCACTAGGGGAAGAGGCTGTTGCAAACCTTCAGTTCTGGTTGCTGAACATCGAGGTAAGAAGCCACTTTGGGTTGTGGGATTTTTTTAGCAGTATTTCTGCCCATCAGTGGGGATGCTTTACGTTTATTTAGAACCTCTCTTTATAAGCTCATCTATCTGTGAATTTTATGCTGTTCTTGGGATATGAATGGCCATTGTACCTTAGATGGGTCACTCCATTTAATGGTTTAAATTCATCATCTATGCACATCAGCTGATTTCTAAGCTGATTTCTAAATGCAGACTAAGACAAAGCTGCAAATACTCATTAGTGCCTAGTCACAGTTTGGTTTGAGGGGATTTCTAAGCAGTTTCTATCTTGTGCTAGTTCGTCACGCTTATTCTGTTCTTCTGGCCCAGAGATGTTCTGTTTTAACATTTTTTAGTTCAGATATGTAGGTCTCCAGTGCTCTCTCTGGCTGAATTCCATTCCAATACATAAAGATAGGTCTGAGCCACCGGGCTGAGATTCAGTGTTTAGTTTGGATCTGGAGTTGAGTTAATACCGTGACAGAACATGGTTATCCTGGAACCATGGGTTGTGACTGTAGCTTATGTAGATTTTTCCAAGTTAGCTTTAATCGAGCTAGTTCAGATACCAGAGCAGTGAAACTGTTGCGGCACACACATAATTACTCAGAATTCCAGGGGCCTTGTCATGCCTGTGCTGAAGAATGTACTGTTGCAGCTTCAGTGCTCTGGTACCTGCGTTAGCTAGAATAAAGGCAGCTCTGGTATTTCTGCTTGACAGCAAATACCTATAATTGTAGTGTGGACGTACCCTGAGCCAGCAACACAGTTTGGTTCTAGATCTGAATTTCCCCCAAGTTCAGAGTTGTTTGGAGCCAGGGGTTTGGTTCAGACTCTTCTCCACTTAAGTCTAAGAAGCGATCCAATTGAGTTTGGTGAAATGTCGTCCTTGACATCTGATCACTTGTCAGTTCCATACATTATGTAATATGGGTGTAAATCAGGATCCATGTTTTTCCTTTCAGGCCAAAGCCCCGAATTCTGTCGTGTTAGTGGTAGGAACACACCTTGACCTAATCGAAACTAAATTTCGCGTTGAGAGGATAGCAACTCTTAGAGCATATGTCCTGGCTCTTTGTCGCTCTCCTTCTGGATCAAGAGCTACTGGCTTTCCAGATATCACGTTCAAGCACTTACAGTAAGTACAATATCCTTTATATCCCTGTGTCTCAACCAGTGGGTTATACTTTATGGCCCCTAAATGTAAGTAGTTTTTGTAAATTTTTTGTTTCTTGGGCAACAAAATAGATCTAAAAACTCATTTGCTTTCTATTTCATCTGTATTTTGGATTTTTTTCTGGTATAATTAGAGAGAGAGAGAGGTACAGCATGCTATGGTGGTCTCAACATGGGCCTACGAGGCAGGAACTGAATTCTAATCACAGCTGTGACCTTGGGCAAATCACTTACGCTTCCTTCATTGCATCTCGTTTTCCCTCTAACTAAAATAAGTATAAAGTTTATTTAGTAACTCACAAGGGAGTTATATCCATTGAGTGATTAATGTTGCAAGCACTTTAAAGATACAGATGGCAACTGTTCTATAAGATCTAAGCACTATTACTGCTAATAATTGGGATGGGATTTGTAATATTTGCAAGATAAATCCCTTTATAATTTTACAACACTATTATTACATATTAGTTGCATTCTCGTAGCAACTAGGATTCCTGGTCATAGACCAGGACACCATTGTGCTAGCTGCTGTACAAACCCAGAACAAAAAGCTGGTCTCTGCCCCAAAGGGCTTACAGTCTACATCATTTTTTTTTTTAGAAAGGCCCAGGAGTCTGCAGCTGCTCACTATATAATCAGGTCATGGAGTTCAACCCAGCTCTCTCACGTCTGCCTGTGAGAGGGCACTTGGGGAACACAGAATCCTTGGCTGGGAAATGACATTTCCCAGCATCCACGCAGTGTGCGATGGCTGAGCATGGTGCTGAGAGAGCAGCAACTTGTCACTGACCCCCTAACAGCTGGGAATTCCTCATGTCTCTGGTGGGAACAGCTGAGTAGGCCCAGAAGCTGATGTGAAATTCCCATCGCTGGGAAACGGAGTATGCTGCTGCACCAGCCGCTCACACTCTGCACACACTGTCCAGGGGAAGATCTCTGCCAAGACATTCTGCATCTGGTAAACAGACACTGCATTGTGCTTCCCATCCTCTCGTATTCTTCCCAACATCAGGAAAACCACCTGAGGTTTGTTGTATGACCTAGCTCCCACCCCGGCAGAGTGTTCACATTCACAACCAGCGAGGCTCCTTTTATCAGCATGCAATAGGCATTGTATTTCCTCAGTGCACTAAAACTAGGTCTGGGACACACAGTTGTGAGTCCAGCTTTTTACCTGGGCCTACCCTGCCTGCAGTGCTGGCTGCACTAGCAGCATATGACTGAATTTAATGGTGCTGCACTTTACCATGGTACCATCATTTCCTCCTCACTCTCATTACATCCACTCTCTTGCCCCCATAAAGCAGCCGCCCAGACCTCTCTCTAAAGGGAACTCCCTTCACTCTGACCCCGAACTCTAATTAATATTCTTGCTCAAACTGTCCCCAGCACAGTCTGCTCTCAGCTCCTGTCAACCTCCAGGCTTCTATCCAACTTTCCTCATTCATTCCCTCTCAGCTGGAGACACTCTGGTCACTTCCTTCCTCCTACCCCCACCTCCACCCCAAACAATTTCATTCTGTCTCCATCATTCACCTGGAGCTGGCAGGAACGCAGCTCCCCTGCGCACTACTCGGGGACAGCCAGAGTAGTTCCAGAATGCCTTTGTGCAGGTGAGAGAAAAGCACTCTTATCGGCCATTCATTCAGCTCCTGGCTGTGTGAGCGTATACTTCCCCCATCCCCCTGCCCCCCACCACTCAATGGCCAGCGTTTGAAATACAGGATTCTCCTTTAAAACCAATTTCTTCACCTTCCCTCCCTCCCCAACATGTGTGGAATCGGTAAGAAAGTCTTTATGGGGAGAAGCAAAGAGGAGTGCTCCTGTGCAGCAAACAAGGAGGCCAGGAATAGCGTGATATGGAGACAGGCATTTCATAGCTGTAAGAGAGATGGAGAGGGCCCGCTTGTAGGGAGCATAAAAGAGGCCCAGCCAGCTGCATTTGGTGCAGGACCCAGGGTGAGGGAGCCTCCATTCTACCTCCCTGAACCTTAGGCTGGCCGAACCAGTTGGACAAGAACAGTTGCCTATAGACTGCTGACATCTCATGCTCCCGGCTCATCCCAGAGTATTGCCTATGCAGGGGGAGGAGAGTGGATGGCAGAGAGCTAGGGACATTGGCTTTGTGCCCCCGTGGCATTCCCCTGAGGGAGGGAGCTCTGTGTCCCCAAACAATGCATAGCAGCTGGCACTGTGAGGGCCAGGATCTGGACCAGTGTGTCTTTTCCTCACATTTCTTAGTATTTTTTCTCAAAGCCAACGGCCCTCACTGAGAGCACCCTGCCCCCATCCCACCCCATTTATTCTGGCACTGGTACTTAGAAATTCCAAATAACAAATAAAGAAATAGTGACATTAAAGTTTCGTCTACACTGTAACTAAACACCTGAAGCTCGCCCGTGTCAGCTGACTTTTGATAGAGCTGTGGGGCTGTAAAATTGCTGGGTAGAATTTCAGGTTTGGGCTGAAGCCCGGCTCTGGGACCTTCCTGTCTCTCAGGGTCCCAGAGCTCAGACTCTAGCCTGAGCCCAAACGTCTAGACATCAATTTTACAGTCCCAGCCTGAGCCCAGATCAGCTGGCATGGGCCAGTTGCAGTGTAGACAGGCCCTAAAGGAAGATTCATAACCCGCATTAACATCTCACAATCCTTTCCCCTGGTTTTTGTTTGCAGTGAGCTATCGTGTAAGACCCTAGAAGGCCTTGATGGGCTCCGCCAGTTGATATTTCAAGTCACTTGCAACATGAAGGACGTTGGCAGTTCTATTTGCTCACAGAAGCTTGCCGCGAGATTGGTGAGGGTTTATTTTTTCTAATGAGAATCGTAGCGAACCTGGGTTATTTTTTGTTTTATGTTTTTATGTTTGGTTTTTGGTTATAGCTATAGGAAATACGTATAATGTATCAGCAGCCATAAATCAAAACCAAAACAAGCAGACATGAATATTGTAAGTTGTTTGATTTTGGAAAACAAACAAATTCATAAGCTTGCTTCTCAACCATGTCTTTGAACCCACCTGCGGAGTAGCGTGATTGTTGTTTGGAATTGGTTGTGCTATTTTTCTGATGTGACTTACAGATACCAAGAAGTTACCTTAGTCTCCAAGAAGCCGTCCTAGCAGAACAACAGAAAAGGAGTCAAAATGATGATGTGCAGTATCTAACAGACAAACAAATAGAGCAAATCGTAGAGCAAACCCCTGGAAACGATATCAAAGACTATGAGGACTTGCAAGCTGGTATGTCTCAGGAGCCCAGTAATTGCTTGGAAGTTAATTGTTCATTGGGATTTACAAATATTATGAGAATGAAAGTAGTTGCTGTTCAGATCGTTACTGAAAAGATTCTGAGTCTGTGCAGGTCTCTATTCAGGTGATCGGTAACAATCGTGGGTAGTGGAATCCATGTCTCCATTCTACCTACTATCATTAAAAAGGGCATCTCTCTCCAAGTGATAATCATTCTGCTGCCAGCCTATAATATGCTGTATTTTGGGCTAGTTTAAAGTACCATCTCTGTCTGCCCATGTGCTGTGATATGATCAATTAACATTGACATATTTCATTAAAACTGTCTTGAGTTTCAAGTATCAGGGACCAGTCCTGCAATCCTCACCCAAGCAGTACTCCCGCCAGTGGAAATTCTGCATCTGTGAGAATGGCAGGATCAGAGTGTGAGTTGAGGCAGGGACAATGACCCAAAGAAGAGTTCAGTGTAGCCTGAAAGCATGTATCTTGCAGACAATAAAGATGTATTTGCAGCTGTGTTGTAAGAATTGAGATCTAGTTAGCTGTAGCCTCTGCATGTAAATGGTTTATGCTGGTTGTGACTTCACGCTGGTATGTTTCTGGTCTATTCCTTGTCTGGATGAAGTGATCAGAGCTTTCTTCTAATCTGCTGTCTGTAGTATGGTTTCATAACACGGGTATCTTGCTCTTCTTTTTTTTTACAGCCATCAGTTTCCTTATAGAAACAGGAACGTTGCTGCATTTCCCAGACACCAGCCATGGACTGAGAAACCTCTATTTCCTTGATCCAGTCTGGTTATCAGAATGTCTTCAGAGAATATTTAATATTAAGAGCTCAAAGTCTGTTGCTAAGAATGGACTGATCAAAGCAGAGGATTTCAGGATGTTGTTAGTTGGGACAGGGTTTACTGAACAAACAGAAGAACAGTATTTCCAGTTCCTGGCCAAGTTTGAAATTGCACTACCAGTAGCCAATAACAGGTATGTTGGTAATGATTAAGCTTAAGATTTTGTCGTGGTTATTTTTAGTAAAAGTCACAGACAGGTCACAGGCAATGAACAAAAAATTCATGGAAGCTGTGACCTGTCTGTGACTCTTGCTGCTGTAGCTCTATGTTTTCCCCCACCGCTACTGTGGTGGCTTTGGAGCTGTGGGGTTTCCTCCTGCACCTGTCACTGAGGAAGGCCCAGTGAGGAGGCTATTGCCTGTCACTGGAACCCTGCCGGGGCCCCACTGGGTGACAGCTTCAGTTCCCTGGCTGCAGGCTGAAGCAGGAAATGTCATGGTGACATAAATGTAGCCTTAGTAATGATCACTGGTGATGGCTAAGCCGGGGGAGAGCAAATGGTTATTCAGGTAGTGAATATTAGCCAGCCATGTCACTGGAGGAAGCTTTTATAGTTGTTTGCAGTATTGTTGTAGCCTTGCAGATCCCAGGATGTGAGAGAGACAAAGCAGGTGACATAATATACTTCTATTAAACCAACTTCTGTTAATGGAAGGAACAAGCTTTCAAGCTACACAGACTTGAAGAAAAGCTCTGTGTAGACCTGAAAGTTTGCACCATCCACCAACAGAAGTTGGTCCGAAAAGAGATATTGCGTCACTCAGCTATAGTTAGCTGTCATAATGGAGATACTTTCTGATGGTGAGACTATCGGACTATGTCAACTAACTAGTCAAAAATAGCAAAGATAAAAGGTATGTCCACTCTCACAGGTGCTGACTTTTATTTTTCTGGGTGGGTGCTCCCCCCGCTCTGTCCTGAGGCCCCACCCCCACTCTACCTCGTCTCCTAAGGCCCCCTCAAGCCCCACCTCTTCCCACCCCTGCTCCTCCCCCAAGGCTCTGCCATCACTCGGCTTCTTTCCACCCCGGCTCTGCCCTCTCCCCCAAGAACCCTGCCCCTCCCCCCACCCACTGCTCTCCACCCTCCCCTTCTCCCTCCTGCTAGCCTGCAAACAACTGATCGGCTGCCCCACCAAACAGCTGTGACTGGTGGGTGCCGAGCACCCTCTGGTGTTTTTTCTGTAGGTGCATGAGCCCGAGAGTTCCCACGGAGTTGGCACTTGTGTCCACATTGGCACTGGCAATGTAATTTCCAGCACAGATAGACATACCTGTGCTGGCTCTGATTGAGCTAGTGCACTAAAAATTCTAGTGTCGCTGTACCAGCATGGGCAGCCAGATAGCCTAGTCACCCTGGTACAATCCCATCTGAAACTCTAAGTACGTATCCAAGGCACTAGCAGCAGCAGAAGCTACGCTGGTATTTTTAGTGTGCTAACTTGATCAATGCACGTATGTCTGCCCAAGCTGGAAATTACACCTCCAGATCCTGTGTAGACAAGCTCAGATTCCACCAATGACTGCTTGACAGGAAATACGGACCATCTCATTGAAACAGATGATCCATGATCCAGAGTAAGGCAGAAAACCTTTAGGTTCCCACTAGTATTGTGCTGGGGACAAATTGCTCTCAAACATCGGTGATCACGTCAATCCTGAGAACAAGAGTTAAATATCTAATCCCCAGTTCAGTGAGCACAAGAAAGCACATCTTAAGTGACAAGGTTTATTTCTTATGATAAAACTCATCACTAGATATTCCTCCATGTTGCACTTAGAATTTGACATGGGGACCGTGTTCCCTTAAATGTTATTGAATCTCTTTCCCCATTCCCTTCTCCTCCCCACTATTTTTCTTTCTGTTTGTCGATTGTCTGTTGAATTAATAGTTAAGCCGTAACCATCTTGCCTTTTCGGTATACCATTTGCATGTCATTTCCTAGCTCTGCTGCTATAGCACTGCTTCATCATTCTACATCCCTCAGGAATTCTTAATGCTGCTACAAGAGCTGCATTCTCAGCACTGTCATTATGACTGTCAGTTACCCAGTCCTGGTTGCCAGCAAATTTTCTCAAGCTTAACACAGATAAAACAATAATGTTTCTGCTTAATCCTAAATGCCTTCCTGACTCCTTGACCTTATCTGCCGGTTTTCTCAAAGGCAATTACATTGTCCCTGGCTCAGTAGTAAGGAAATGGGTTGTTATTTTATACTTTAGCCAATCTATTTGAATCCATCTAAGCTTCCTGGTTAAATATGCCTTCCCACCGTTGATGGAGAATTACTACAGCAGGTTGCATTAATTTTTGTGCCTGGCAGACCGGAGCAATTATTTGTGATTGGGCTCTTGCAATTATTGTCTAGATTGCCTGACAGGGCTTCCCACACCCTGCGATTGGCAGAAAAAGCAGCTGCCAGTTTACAGACTAAGAAATGAGGACAGGGATACGTTTCACATATTTTCAAGATTTACACTGGCTGCTGCTCAAACGCCGTGTTGAATCTCAGTCTGTATTATAAACCATTCTATGGTTTTGGTCCAGCAGACATCATTGGCCTTCATATTTCTGACATTCCTAGACACGTTTTTAGATATGCTGAGGCAAATTTATTCACTGTCACAAGGTGTGTCCACTAGTTTTATGGAGCAAGAGCTTTTAGTTTGATACGCTCTGCATCTGTGGAATGGTATGTAGCTCAGCCTTGCCTTGGTTGTTAAATTAAGGTTGAAAGTCTTACCTTTCTGTTTTCAGTTTACAAATGGAAAGGTTACTGTTTGAAATTCCAAAGGCACTTTGTAGCATGATTAATTTTGTCTTATAAAATATTATCATACATTATATGTACAATAAACAAAAATATGTCCTTAAGATAGTCTGTTGACTGGTGATGCATGGCTTTCTGAATTGATTATTCTAGTACTGACCTTCATGGGATGCTATAGGTTTAACTACGTAAGAGGGATTATGATCTAGTGACTAGAGCGTGGGACATTGTCCCAAGATTACCTTGTTGTTGTCTCACCTCTGCCACTGACACCTTGCTACCTTGGTTAAATCCTTTTGCCTCAGTTTACCTGTCCAGGGTATAATGCTGTAGATTAGGAAGTCTTTATAAGTGAAATTTATTTATTTATTTGCTTATTTGTTTATTTATTTTTTAGCCCCCCCCCCCCCCCGGAGTTATATTTTTAGAAAAAGCGTCTCAAACAGATTTTCCCTATGAAGCCATAATTTTGCTTCCACATTCAAAGAATAAAAAGAACTTGCACAAAAATGCACAAATGATAGAGTTTAGTCAGCTGCTTAGCTACTTGATTGTGACTACAAATCGGATATTTTGGTGTCTAAATCTTGGCATACATGTGTACAGTTTTGCACATACAATTGACTGTGAGTCAAAAGTCCAGGCTGGGCTGAGAGCCCTTTAAATTAAATGTGTGGCCGTTAATGTATTTGTTGTAGTAGTATGTATCTGGTTTGAAAAGTAATATTATTAGTAGGCATCAAAAGCCATAAGCCCATTTTAAAGGAGTGTTTCACACAACTTATGTCTTTGAGGACCCTTGCTGGAGCAATCATTGAAAACTGTAATTTACCTAAATAATAACTTGTGCATGAATTTCTCTTGCAGATCAACAACTTCTCATTTTGCTTTTCAAAAGAGGAGTGTTCTCCTACCATATCTTAGCTTTTCAAATACCATGCAATAGGACAAATCAATATTCTTTGCTTAACCACACATTTACAATAGCTTTATGGAAACCAAAAGCTTTCTGTTCTGCTGTGACTCTAATATGGGTCTGACTCTCAAAAACAACCAATCCCTTTTTTGTGGCTCTTATGGCACAGAGTAGCTGGATTTTGGTCATAACTGGCCAGCTGAGAATTCCCCCAGAGAAAGGTTCTCTTGACTAGCAGACCTGGCTGCTGTACCAGCTGCTCGCCTCCTCTGTCTCAGCATTGAGAGAGGAAAGGAGTTTGTCCAGGGCATGTAGGGGATAGGACAGAACTGTACTGAGCCAATCCTCAGCTGCATTGTAGTCCTTTAGGGACCATACAGTACGGGGGTAAACTATACGAACCCGTAGGCTGCCCCAGTGCATGAGTGGGGAGGGGCAACACAGCCTGACCCTTGCAATTCGGGAGTTGTAACTGTTGACTCTCTGATACTTCTCATCTGTGCAGAGTGAAGCTCAGTTGTAGTAAACAACCGTCCCTAGGTTTTTATATTGAAAGATTCCTACAGGATTAGATCTGTAATTCTCTGCTATTAGGACAGCATCTTCATGTATGTCAGCCTGAATAAGTCTGAAAGTCACTTCAGAATTTTAATGGAAACCAAATACTATTCGAGTGACTATATCATATTTGTATGCAGTTAATTTTTGTTTATGCAAATGTTCTCCCCTTCGAACTGATTTTATCCGTTCCACTACACCTTACTGAGTTGTGTACAATGCTTGTTCTTCACTTGTTGATTTCCGTACCGTACATTAAGCACAGTCCTCAAAGCAGCACCTCTGTGCCCCTTCTTCATATGTTGCTGTGATATCACAAAGCTTTTTATATGCAGTAGTCTGTAGGGTGACCAGATGTCATGATAAAATCGGGACTGTGCCGATATTTAACCCTTTTTCCCACATCCCAATCGATGTATGATTGGGAAGCCAGTTGTCCCAATATTCAGGTAAGGAGGCAGCGAGCTTCCTGCTCCTTGCCTCCTTTTCCTCCCCCAGCGCGCCGCATCCCCACTCCTCCCCCACTCTCCCTCCCTCCCAGTGCTTCCTGCTGCCGAACAGCTGTTTGGCAAGGTTTGGACTTTCCAGGAGGGAGGGGTTGGAGCAGCAATGCAGCACGCTCAGGAAGAGGAAGCGGAGAAGAGGCAGGGCAGGGGCGGGGACTTAGGGGAAGGGGGTGGAATGGGGGTAGGATGAGGGTGGTGCAGGGGCAGGTGAGCACCCACCTGGCAGAGGGGAAGTCAGCACTGTAGGTGAGTGGTGGGGGGTTGAAAAGGCGAGTGGTGGGCGGGGAGGGTGAAGAGGCGAGCGTTGAGTAGGAGATTGAGGAGGGACACAGCAAGCTAGTGGCGGGCTGGAGGATGAGGAAGGGTGCAATGGTGAGGGTATTAGGGCCTGGGGGGGGGTTGGACCTGGGGCAGAGCCTTGGAGGAAGGGGGGGTGGTCTGTGGGCGGGGCTGACAGCACTCCAGTGTGTCCCAATATTTCAGTGTTGTGATCTGGTCACCTTAGTAGGCTGTGCTATTAAAATGCTCTGTGGAGACTGAAACTGAGTTATTACACAGTACAAGGTATTTGCTGTTGTAAAGCCGTCACTGAAGATTTGAACTGTGACATTTGATTTGTTTCAGCTACCTCCTACCTCATCTCCTCCCAGCCAAACCAGCATTAGATATCCATGGCTTATGCCACCAGTCCACAAACACTGTCCAAAGAGTGTTCAAGATGAGTTTTGTCCCAGTTGGCTTTTGGCAAAGGTTCATAGCTCGGATGTTAATTAGTCTTGCAGACATGGATCTCCAGGTAGGTTACTATATTCACAAAATAGAAAGTGAAAACAATAAAAGATGCCATTTAATAAAAACATAAATACTACTGGGAGTTCACTCATAAATACTCTTTGATCACATTCTGCTTGCTTTACTCATGTGAGAAATCTCCTTGACTTCAATAGCACTGTTCACATGAGTAAAGTGAGCAGGAACTGTCCTACTAAAATTTGATTCCATTTTTATACAGTTAAGCATTGTTTAGAGTGAATATAGCCCAAAGTTTATTTCCCGGTCATAAAACTAACATTTGCATGGTTGGTTAAAGCTATTAATATCGTTACTGGAGGTGGCACAAATTAATCCTGCAGCATCTCTCCAGTGATAACCTGGAAGGTACATGGGAAACCATTATAATTACCCATTAACTCTACCTTTCCATCTCTTAAAACTGCCCACTTAACTTGTATCAGCTCTGTCAATACTATAGGATACCTAAAGAAAAAGTGTTAGTCTTATTTGGAGATGCTCCAATTCCAGGGCTTCTCAAAATGTTAGGAATGTCCATTTTTTTTACACGTTATTTTTTTTAATAGTGTAAAAGTCTCTCAGAGCAGCATTTCTGATTATATCTCATTGGGCAGGAAGTCAGTCTTAAGCATCTCACTCGTGCCCGTATCCAGTGCCCACTGACATCAATGGGAAGGATCCCATTGATTTAACTGGGCATCGGTTCAAGCCCCAGATGGGTAGGCCTCTGAGTAATGATCAGGTTAAATTCTCAACATACTATTTTTAAACAGCATAGAGAAAAGTCATTTTCCACCTATTGAAACAGCTTCCCAAATATTGACACAGGTGGGTTTCCTACCTCAGTGCACTGGAGGCAGATAATTGTTTGCTCAACCAGTAAATGGGTTTATTCTTATTTGTATTTGCAAATATAAAGTCCATTTTAATGATTGTGCACAAGGGTAGTAGAAGGAACCATGTTCACTGGCTTGAGGCCATTCCACTATATGTGACCTGGAATTCTTGTTTTGCTGCTGACATATTCGTGACTTTATTTATTTTAATAACCTCACAAGCTGTTTTACAAGTCACGGGCACTTCAATTACAAAAATAATGGAAAATATACAAGATGGCCAGGGAAAGAAGGATTGGCCCTGTTTGCTTGATTAAGGGGAATCCCCATGTGAGATGTCTCGGTGTTGAATTATTGTGTCCCACTGCTCTTTTCAGCTGTTTGAGAACAAGAAGAACACCAAGAGCAGGAACAAAAATGTGACCATCTACAGCTTCACAGGCACTCAAAGAAACCGCTGCAGCACATTCCGAGTCAAAAGAACTCATACAGTCTACTGGCAGGAAGGTCTGTTTGTCACCTTTGATGGAGGCTACCTCAGGTAATGTGTGCTCGCCTGTAACCTACTTCATAAAACTGCATGCTAAATGGACACTAACAGGCCTGACCCAAATATTACACATTCACTAATTTCAACTGAAGAGGATGCTTATATATATATATATAAAATTTCACAGATAAAAACAAAGCTCAACAGTGATGGATCACTGTTATGAATGTATCACTTATTATTTCACATAGATATTGTTGCAGCTACAGATATAAAGACCTCCAAAAATATAAAGTAACGTTTGGAGCAGAACTGTTTGCCTGTGGAAAATCTTGCATTTTCACATGCAAACAAGTGTTTGGATGAACAGATCTCTGCACAGTGCTCTTAAAACTCTCTGCCATATGGCTGCAATTCACACCCGCACAGAGGACTTTTCTTTTCTGTGCTACTTAAGCCCCGTGGCTTTGCTTGCAGAAGGGGGTATTTGAGATGTGGTGGGGCTAGGCCAGTGCAAAGCCTTCAATTGAGTGAAGCAAAACAACTGCATTTATTCTTACAAAGATGCCGTGGCCAGAAGTCTGGGTATTGGAGGTGTGAACATTGTTCCACCTACTACGATAGATTAGCAGCCATGAAGTTTTGTCCTACAGCCCCTTTCTCCTTACCTTAGGTACCCTCATTACTGTAGAATCTGAGCACCTCACAATCTTAGTGAATTTCTCCTCACAGCAGCCCTTGCAAATAAGGAAGTGCTGTTCCCATTTTACAGATGGGGCACTGAGACATAGAAAGGCTAATGCCGAGATCCTCAAAGGGACTTAGGTGCCTAACTCCTATGAAATGTATGGGAGTTAGGTACCTAAATATCTTTGAGAATGTGGGCTGAGTGACTCTCCTAAGGTCACATAGGAGGTCTGTGGGACTTGAACCGAGGTCTCCCAAGTTCTCGGTTAGTACCTAATCACTGGACCATCCTTCCTCTCTCTTGGGTTTGGCGGAGTGTACCATCTACCTATCCATATTCAATTCTCACACAAAGCTCATTTACTCAGGCTTTGTTGGGGCAGAAGGATGTTCAGCTCTTTGCATAAAATTACCCAGTTTGCACAGGTGCCCATTTCTGTGCACAAATATCCGGGGCTGTACACAAAAGCATATATCCACATATTTTGCGAGCATGTTTTTGAAGCTCCTTTGAATATATGGTCCTTTGAGCTTTAGTATTGGTATTCAAGACTCTTAACCCTTCAGCACTTTATTTATTGCTTCCAGTATAATTTCCACCAGCCTCTCTTCACTCAGACTAAGATCTTCTTTGCCATTTGCACTTTGTAAGCATCCAGCTTTTGCTTATTTCTGTGCAAGAATGCTCTCTCCAAAGACATTTGCATGATAGATTCAGTTTGGGGATCATATTTATATGTAATTGAAGACACTTTCCTTTTAAGTACTTGTTAATTACTTGTGGTTTTGTGGCTCTGCTTATCAATGATTTTGCTAAAGAAAAACTGTTAACATTCATGCTTTACAAATGGCGTATTTGGATGTTTCATGCTCTCCATTACTTAGTGTGGAATCTTCTGATGTGAACTGGAAAAAGAAAAAAAGTGGTGGAATTAAAATCATTTGCCAGTCAGAAGCGAGAGATTTTTCAGCAATGGCTTTCATCACAGATCATGTCAACTCCTTGATAGATCAATGGTTTCCAGGTAAGGAGAACAACTGTAGCATTCCATATATTGTTACATCTCAACACTCTTCTTTTGGAAATTATTCCTTGATGGTGCTGTCAGTGTGCACAATGTTATGCAATAGATGAAGAGCGCTCAAAGCACTTCAGACTAGGTCCCTGCTCCATGGATTTTACAATCTATTCTACAGGCAACGGCAGATTCAATGCAATATAATACAAATCTATACCAACACCGTGTGGTGTGAGCATTGTATCCAGAGCGCTCAATCCCTCAAAATCCTAAAAGCAAACACACATTAGATGTTATGGTGCAAACAGGGTCCAAACCTGCTCCTGCAGAAGTCAGTGACCACATCCTTCATTGAATTTAGTGGAAGCAGTGTCAGGTCCATACCATAGGCATATGCACAGGGTGTGCCCAGGCACACCCTAATGTCTCAAACAAAAAAAAAAGTGGCTTTCCATGCAGAGTGCGGCACCTTTAAAATAAATAAACAAATAAAATTCCCTGGGTTCACACCACAATGAAATGTGCTGCGCACGCCTATAGTCCATACTGCTTAGGTAAGTTAAATCAGTGTGTCTGAGCCCTTTGTGCTAGTTTTATACTAGTGTCACTCTATTGACTTTAATGGAGTTACTCCTGATTTACACCATAAGAGAAATCAGAATCAGGCCCAAGTGATGTTTGTAATCCACAAATAGATTTTGATGAAAAAAGCGATATGCTGTGTTCCAGGTCACTGCATGCTTCCTTAGAGATAAGTGCTGGCATGTATCCATCTGAGATCTTCATCAGCAAACAGAGCTGTGAGCTATATCACCTCTGCTTTTCTATTTTATCTGAGATCACTCTGAAAAGGAAAAACAAATAAGACTCTCCCTTGATTTTGGATTGGTATTTTTTTTAATCATTGAAGACTGAGCGGCGCCATGATCTCAAAGAAGTATATTCGGACATGGAGTGATGATTAGCAATATAGATACAAGTGGAGGATGCCAGACAATGGGCCATTTGGGTAAAAAGACAGACCAATAGCCTGTTCAGCAAGACTTGTTGACCCATTTCTAAAACTTACAATGCACATATCTAGTGTCTCTGTCCTGTGCCTCTAGTTGTCTGAGGAGGAATTCTTATCATTCCTTTTCAGCCTGTACAGAACTATATATACTAAAAATTTCCCCTGACATACTGTTTAAATAGGAATAGATAATAGTATAGCAAATGAAACAATGAATTCACATTCCTGTAGCCCTTCTGGATAATGTTGATTGCTAATTTGGCTCCTGAACCACTGAGGTCTGAATATCACTGCCCCAGGTTGTGGCTGGTCACAACCCTCTAACTCACAGGTTCAGAACCCCTGCTCTAAAGTAACATTTACAATAGATTCTGTCAAACGGAAGACCACTTTGGCCCATGACTCCCGCGTGCTGTGTCTCTGATTCCTTGTCTACTTGATTCTGGCTAACGCAGTGTCAGAAAGCGGAAGGAGCTCTGCTAGTTTTTTCTCCCTCTCTGTTTTAAAGGGACAGACATACTTCTTGTGCCTTTCTATTCATTGCAATGGACTCCATCTTTCTGAAGTGCAGCTAACTAAAGCCATGGAGAATTGCTTCATAAGAAGGCTTTTCCTATCCATGAACTTTTAAATTTCTACTGTGCTGAAAATGCATTACTTGCACGCCCTGCATGTTACCAATTCCAAATACCTAAATGAAAAACTGCGCGGCCTCTTGAGTTATCTCAACAATCCGGAGTATGTATCTATCCAACCCTGTCCTTGTGGCCTTTGTGTATTTGGCAAATAGCTACTTTTTATCACAGCTGATAAACTAGAGGAGCCACTATCACCAATTTTGAAAGCATGAGAATCAAGTGAGGGATTACATGAGACTTACATGGGACTTCTCGAGCACTGATTTCATGCGGAAAAGGTTTACATTTGAATGTATTGGACAATGCTGTTCAGTATCACTTTTTAAAAAATTATTTTTAGCACTGACGGCCACGGAGAGTGATGGGACTTTGCTAATGGAACAGTACGTCCCGTGCCACATCTGTGCAACTTCTAGGACACAGGAGAATGAGCTGCCTGATAAACTGGAAGATGAGCAGTACTTTAACATGGAGGATTGTGTTCTGACTGCTATAGAACTGGACTATATCACGTGTCCCAATCACCCTAACATCCCAGTTCCTCTACAAGAGCTGGTCCCAGAGCTCTTCATGACAGATTTTCCTGCCAGGTAATGTTACTTGACAGTCATTGATTGGACTTCAAAATTTCTATGAATAATTCAGTTTGCATTTCTTCTAGTTCACTACCACTGGAGGGCTATATTGACCCTTGATGTGGAGACAAATTCATCTACCCATGACTCCCAGCCATGTCATTGTATCCTAGCCTATATCTGCTGGCATAGTCATTACATTTGCTGACACAGTCACTGTGCACTGTCAGTATCTGACTCATTGCCATGTAAAGTCTCCTGAGATTCCTGTGGTAGGATGTGAAAGTCACTTTTTAAAAAGTGACCCTGTTCTCTACTGTCCCTGGTATCATATTCTGGCCAGGGGTTGGTGCAATGTTTCAGGAGATTTTTAATAGTGCACTAACAATATAGAGTTCTGCAAAGTGTCTGTCCAGATCTGCATTTGGACGTCCATATGATCTGGGGATGTTTTGATTTGGGGATCAGCCACAGTGTTCAGACTTGGATTCAGATTTGGATTTGTTCAGAGCTGGGGTTTTAATTTGGAAGCTAGGAGTGGGTTACTGAAATGGGTTAACTTCGACCTCTAGCCCTTACATGGCCTCTGTACAGTGAATTTCTTCACACCCTTCCCGGTGAACAATTACAAACATCCTTTGTGGTGGCACTCGTTCAGGTTGCAGTTTGTGCTCGTGTGAGATTATATAGGGCATGCAGCGTCAGCAGCAGATGCAGGGGATTTGGCTGCGAATCACAGAGACTTTTCCTTCTCTGCAGGAAACCCTGTACTCTAGAGAAGGCTGTGCTGCCCCAGACAGAAACTTTAAACCATTTAGCTACTTTTCTAGGAGGATTGAATCCTGTACCCTGTAATTGGTTTGGATAGCACAGTTTCCTTCCTTGAGAAAATTAAAGCACTTTTGCTGTCAAAAGCATATTTGACCCAGCAGAAAGTGGGCATCAAATCAAATCTGCTTTAGGAAGTGATGATATTTCCTGAAGTTTATACAGAGACCAGAATCCTAGACGTTGGTCCTCTAAAAACTATTCTAGGTTACTTTTCCCATTACTTCAGGAAAACTTTAATCCTCTGAGTAATGGAGCCTGTTTCCACAGTGACTAATGCATTTTACAAACCTAATAATGAATGAGGCTGGGAGAACTGGTGCTTTAAAAAAAGAAAAGAAAAGAAACACTGGCACAATTTTTTCCCCTCGTGTCCTTAAGTGAATCTGAATGATTTGGTAAAGGCCTTTATCGCCTTCATATATGTCTTGTGATTTCTGGTTTATTGCTTCTTCCCAATTCCTCTGCTGTTTCTACCCAACCACAAGACTAAATCTTTGCCCTTTTTCTCATGCTCTTCACCCGCTCTGAATCAAATCCTAGCCCATTCCTACTCACTCCCTGTGTTGGGGCATTGAGGGCAGGAAAGAAAATCTCGCAAAGGATTAGTGAGTAGGCAAGTTTCTCTCCCAGGCTTGTCCGGGAGGTCACTAGGAGAGTGTGGAGTTGGATCAAAAGATTTTGCAGGTCCAAGTGAGGGACTAGATAAGCATTTCAATCATCTCTGTCTGCCTGTCTGACAGACCGTTCCTTTCGACTCAAAGGCCATTCCAAGCTGCACACTAAGAAAAGGAGGGCTTGCCGTAACCTACTACAGGGTCAGTGGAAAGGCTGAAGGAAACCATTTCATTTTGATTTTTGAGGCCCGATCAGTAAGGAAAGAATTTAGGTTTCCACATGCTGTGAGATGAAGTGTTTGCTTTTCTGGGTGTCTCCAGTAAAGGAGCTGGACTCCTGATTCACTCACGAGAACCCATTTCATTGACAGCACTGTGACTGAGACACTCTGACCTATGAGGCAAAAGGAGAACATGAAAGATTGTTGAGGACAGTCAGCCTATGAAGAAAGTTAGGAGGTCTTTTTGTGTCCAATCTGGCATGCATGGCCTTGGATGTTTTCATCAAGGCTATTATATGCTTTATAAGGGAGGTGGAGTGTGGGGGACGGAAGGGAAGGAAGAGTCACAATCTAGGAACAGATTTAAGGGAAAAGTATACATTTTTATTCCCATGCTTAGATTAAATCGATAAGAGTTTCATATGACTAAGATTCTATTTTTTACATTGCACCTATTGTGTAACATTTGCTTTTGGGTCAAGCAGCTTAGTTTTGGGTCTAAGTCAACACACATACTCAACACAAATTGAGTCAGAGCCATGAAGTTTCACCTGGATTTGACGTGAAACCTCTAACCAGCCCTTGAAATGTTTGCACTGTCTGAATTTTGCCTTTTCATCAAGCCTGTGAGCAGCCGTCATTCACCTGCCTGGTCCCAGTGCAAACATTTTGCACGGCTCGGATGATAAATGACCCCGTATGTGTGATGTGTATAAGATGCGCACACATTGGGCTCCGGAGGCTAAAGAATCCATTCTTACCAACTGGAGTATAAAATGTCTGGGGGTCTTTCATAAGGGCATCTGGGCACTTAGACAGCAGTTCTGTGTCCTTTACGGCTCATGCTGTCTGTATGACTCAGATCTTTCTATTGGGCATGGTGCAGAGCTCTGAGGGCTCGAATCAGCTGCTGTCTGAGCTCTCAACATTTGTCCTGAGTCATGTGTGCCCTTCAAATAAATCATTTTAACAGCCGGCGTTTCTTTCTCCAGGTAGTTTTAATGGGTCATTCTGGATCAACTTGCCAACACTGTGGCATGGGGGCCCTCATCAGGGGTGTCATTTGTTAGAGTTTTATTTGACTAATAGAACAAGGCAAGTAGAAATGTTTGATGTCAGAGTGGCTGTAAAAACTGTTTCAAGAAGCGTGGGAAAATGATGAATTGCAGCCTGGTAACAGCAGGCTGGTTAGAATAATCAGATTTCAGAGCACAGTCCAGTCCTGCTGGAAGGCAAAGGAAGTAAAAACCTATTAAACTGGCCATACATTGTCCATATCAGCTGGATTTACATCATCAGCCTAGAAACAGAGCTTTGCACCTTGATGCCTGTCAGAATCTTGTTGGTTTCCGATTAGATATGTTTGGCTCAGTGGGCAGCCCATTTTGCCGGTTTGCCCACGTCGCTCTTCTTGTGAGAAAAATGAGCAATATGTATGGGCATGCAAAATATCTGAGGACAACAAAGTGACTTTTGCAGTCTTATCCTCTCAGTGGAAAGCTTTTATTGAGGTGAAAAATTTTAGAAAGTGTGAAAAAAAATCAGATTAACTGCACAAATTACAGTTCCTTTAAACAGTAATTTTAAAAAAAATTTTTTGCATTTCTGGCAGACTGTTTCTGGAAAATAGTAAACTAGAATACAGTGAAAATGAAAACAATATTCTTGGCCAGGGTGGAAGTGGAACCATTATATATCAGGCAAAATACCAAGGAAAACCAGTGGCAGTGAAGAGATACCAGATTAAGAAATGCAAGAGTTCTCCTAATTCGGCAACAGGTACAGTGCGCACAGAACGCATGGGAGGAGGGGGATGTTTTTAAATCTGCTCTGTCCGCAGCGAGTTTACGAGTTGTGATTGAATCGTCTTCAGTCTGCTAAGGGCTGGCAGCATCTATTTAAATACAGCTTCCCAATATACAGCAAAACTTGTAAAGGAAGGAAGATTGATGTATTTTAAAAAAGCCTTTTTGGGTACATCAGCAAAAAACAACAACAATTGTGTAGCAGCAGATCTCAGGGTTCAGGTCAGTTGACTTGGAGTCACAGGGCTTTCATTACGAGGTAAGAATAGCAGCATAGATGTTCCTGCTTGGGCCAGAGCCTGGTGACCAGACAGCAGGTGTGAAAAATTGGGACTGAGGGTGGGGAGTTATAGGGGTCTATGTAAGAAAAAGATGCAAAAATCGGGTTTGTCCCAATAAAATTGGGACATCTGGTCATCCTAGTACAGCACCTAGCACTCGGCTTACCTGGGATCTCTACCGTAATACAAATACTACTACTACCAACTTAGTCATCATACCTTCTAAAAGCCAGGCCTTCTCTGAGGTGCTCCTTTCACATGGGACTGATAGCGAGTCCGAGAAGTTAAACACAGGAAAGGTCAGTTAGACCCTCCAGTCAATCCCATGGAGGCTAGTACAGTGAGACTACCAGTACTTTGGCCAGTTTAGTTTTAGATCACACATCATGGGGCTTCCATCATTGCCCCTGTTAGGCTGTTCCACAGCCTTGGAGACTGGAAGAGAGCACCTCACTCTGCTTGCTTCTGGCTTTAAAGGGGAAGCACACAGTGCCTCTGTGAGCTATGGAAGAGCACAGCTACTGTACCAATAGCACGCGCCCTTTGGAAAGACCAGCGCTAACAGCAAGGCTAGCCAGGAATGGCCTTTGCTGTCCCTTAGCACGAGGACTGCACGGCTCCTGTGCTGGGGTTGCAGTCAGAAGGGGCAAGTCTCTTGCTCTTGAAGTTTTATGCAGTAGTAACATGCTGCTTGTGTATTGCCAACTCCCTGCTCTAAAGAGTATAGGGAAGGATTTTCGAAAGCATTTACATTATGGAAGAACACAGGTCCCATCGACTTTCAGTGGGTCTTACGCTCCTAAGTTAAAAAATCCCACCCAGTTGCTTCCTAGTGTAACTCCCACTGACAGTAGCAATAATGCCTATTAGCAGCCCATGCTAAGGAGGGGATGACCCAAAGCGCCATAATCAGAATAAGCAAGGCCATTGTTTGCTTCCTACAGTAGTTTTCTCAGCTATTAGTATCCTATAAACAATTTTAGCTTTCAAGAAAACCTCTAACGCCGCATCGCTCGGTTCACCTATCGCAGTGCCCTGTGCTGAAGTGAAAAGAGGCCTGTGTGTTTTGCTAGATACCATGCTGAAGCACTTGCGAGCTATGGACGCCATGAAGAACTTCTCAGAGTTTCGTCAGGAAGCCAGCATGCTCCACTCCTTGCAACACCCCTGCATTGTTTCCTTGATTGGGATTAGCATCCATCCTCTCTGCTTTGCCTTAGAGTTGGCCCCCCTGGGCAGCCTCACGACTGTGTTATCTGGAAAGTCCAAAGGTAACAGCCCCGAACCTGCTCCCTGAGAATAATGAAATCCCTATGTCCCAGTCTGAGCAAATGGCCAGCAACACTGACGCTATTTTTTGAGCAGTAGAAGGAAATCATGTGTTTTCCAAGTTTGGTGGGCAGTGATGGAATTTCTCTTCAGTTGGGGCTTTGGTAGGATCTCATGAAAACTACCAGTAAGGCTGAGCTTTGCAAAACTATGTATGAAATTTGTATGCCCAATTCCCCTTAAAATTAAAGGGGATTGGGTATCCAAATCTCATTTTAATTCTGCATGTGCAATTCTTCCCCCTGCAAATCAGATATTTAGAGATCCAAATGCTATTCTATGTACCTGTAATTTTGCTGCTGTTAAATTAATGGCATAAAATCCAAAACTGGGATGAGGCCTCTTTAATAACTTGGCCCTGTCTGCATATCAGCACTTTGTCTAGTTTCAACCCAACATAAATTTTTGTGGGAGGATTATGAACTGCTGAAATTAAGGAGTTAAAAACCTGACAGAGTTCTGTCTAAAGTAACATGAATGGCGCCATTTCAGATCATCCCATTCAGAGGGACATTTTAACAGGTAGATTATTTACACTAGGTCAGATTAAAATGACAAGAACTGTCATTCTTATGAAAGTTTGCTCTACTCAACACAGCATTTTTCCTTTATAACAGGGGCTTCCTTTGTGCCACTGGGGCATATGCTGACCCAGAGAATAGCATATCAGATTGCAACGGGCCTTGCCTATCTGCATAAAAAGAACATCATATTCTGTGACCTAAAATCAGACAATATTTTAGTGTGGTCCCTGGACATTAAAGAGCATGTCAACATCAAACTGTCTGACTATGGGATTTCTCGGCAGTCATTCCATGAAGGAGCTCTTGGAGTGGAAGGCACTCCTGGATACCAAGCCCCAGAGATTAGGCCTCGAATAGTCTATGATGAAAAGGTAACTAAGAAGTTTCTATTGAAGTGGCACAATTCTCATCTATAATCCAGTGAAAAAGATGCTCATCAAGGCCCTTCATGGAGTTTTATCACGTTATGACCAGAGCCAAGGTTTTCAAAAGTGGCTGCCTAAAGTTGTGCTCCTGAATAATATTTAAGCACCTATGTAAATAGCTAGATTTACAGAGGTGCCCAGGAGCAACTTCCCTTCAGTGAGAGTTGTGGGTATCAGCACCTCTGAAAAATCAGACATTTATTTAGGTGCCTAACTATAGATTTAGGAATCGTAACTTGAGGCACCCACTTCTGCAAAGAGACCCGATTTAATGGAATCGCTGATGAAGAAACTAAGTGTGTCGTTGTGTTAAATGTCCCCAAGATATGAGCAAGGCACATGCAAACTGGACTCCTTATTCCTAACACTGATTGCAGCTAGATTGGAAATGCCTGTATGTGCCATGAAAGATTCCCTGCTGGGAACAAAGTGATTTGGATTGTTCATTTAAGTCCATTCATTCTTTCTAGAGGAAATTATCCACGTGCATAGGAGCCAGCATAAGGACTATGAAACATTTAAGACACAGAGGTGCATTTCACCTTCTATGCAAATGCTGAATGTGCTGCTGATCTTATTTTGTTACCTCCTAATGCTTACTCATGTATTATTTGGTTTCCATCGCTGCTGTCAATGTTATCCCATATTCTAGTAATACAATAAAACTCCCTTCCAAAGAAATAGCCATACCCTATCTATGGGGGCAGCTTTGTGCTTAGCTGTGTGATATTTGCCTTAGGTGGACATGTTTTCCTATGGAATGGTCCTATATGAACTATTGTCTGGACAGCGGCCTGTGCTTGGACAACATCAACTTCAGATTGCGAAGAAGCTGTCTAAAGGGATCCGTCCCATTCTGGGGCAGCCGGGAGAAGTGCAGTTCCACCGGATGCAGACGCTCATGATGGAATGTTGGGACACTAAGCCAGAAAAGGTACAAGAGGGGCCTGACAATTGGTGCTTTTGACAATTTGTCTACTGCTTGTTACCAAGGCAGCCCCCCATTACATGCCAAAGCTAGATCCTTACCTGGTATCAATGGGCACTGCTCCACTGACATCAGTGGAGCTCCGCCCGTTTACACTTGCTGGTGGGTGGGCCCTAAATTGCCATTGACTTCAGTTTGGGTTTCATAAATGGAGCAACTGTATGCTTACCCTTAAGGTGAAATCATGGTCCACTGAAGTCGATGGTAAAACTCTCATTGACTTCACTGTGGCAAGATTCCACCCTTAATTACTAAAAACCACTAATGTGTCATGCTGTGAATGCAGCCATAAGGAATTCAAGAGCTTTCAAAAAAAGGCACTACAGGGACTTTACAAAAGGAGATTACACTGTATTACATCTTGCTTTAATCATTTTGCATTTTTGGAGTCACAGTCCTTCACGTAAGGGCAGTCAGAACTTTGATTTACAAACACTTATACTCTGTGATGAGTGTGGCTCTTTTTCCCTAAATTTTCACAGATAAAATCCTAATGAGAGAGGGATGCAAGGAAGAGGGGAAGAAGGAGAGAGATCGGCCTTGAGTCTTGTAATTTATGTTGGTTTTACAAAACTCATGGAGCACCTGTGGAACAGGATTTTGAAAGAAGTTTAAGGGATTTGGGTGCAGGTTTGGGCACCTGACTCTCTTAGGAACTTTTGAGATTCCCCAGCCTATGGAACTATAGGTGTGATAAATAGTAATTATTATGAATGTATTGTTCATTCTTAACTTGCATAAGAATCTCTGCTGTGTACACACCATTCGGTGTATGTAATTTTTTTTTTCCTCAGCGTCCATTGGCCATTTCTGTTGTAGGACAGATGAAAGATCCTACGTTTGCTACTTTCATGTACCTGCTGTGTTGTGGGAAGCAGTCTTCCTTCTTCTCTTCCCAAGGCCAAGAATACACTGTGGTTTTCTGGGATGGGAAGGAAGACACCAGGTAGAGGGCTTGTTTTTATCCTTTTTTATTCTTCCTCGCTTTCACTATTTGTCATTCATGGTATTTGGTTGGTTGCTTAAGCCATACATTATTATTTCTGCTCCCTGACTAGAAAACTAAATCATTTTTGAAAGGAGAGTAACAAGTTATGCACATTTCATATACATTTCAGAACATATAACTACTTGTGCTAAAATAGTTGCAACTTCTGGGATTCATAAACCCATTTTTGAATACCCAGGGTTTGTTCAAATACCCATAAACAATGTGGCCCCATGAATCATAGTGAAACAAACATAGTGCTTTTATTCACAAAAATATTCATTAATTTTTTAAAAATATTTTACCATCTCAAGGGCCTTCATCCTTTCTTGACGTGTCACTTCTCTTTCATTTAGCCAGTAAAATAACTAGAGTACACTTAGCAAACAGTTAATAGCAGAAAGAGCTTTTAAGTGTCTGAATTTTTCTCCCTTTATGATATATTTTCCTCTCCCCAAAAGAGAGTAAGAGCATGTCATACATCTGCAGGATGACGGGTAGCTAAGGAGCTGACAGTATGCATGACCTGGCCAAAAACACTAGGTGATCTCCAAATTGTACAGTGCAAACACATTAATTGCAAATACTTGCTAATGCTGTTTTACTCTTGGCACCGTTGCTATAACAAATTACATATGCTCCTTTCAGAAACTACACAGTAGTAAATACAGAAAAAGGTCTCATAGAAGTGGAGAGAATGAGCTGCCCAGGAATGAAGTTATGCTGCCAGTTAAAAGTTCAGAGTGCACTATGGACTGCCACAGAGGTAAACATTATCCAGAATGTGACCTCTCTTCTTGTTGATTGTGGGCCCCTCATTGCCCTGCTGGAGAAATCTTTATTCATGTGTGTTATAAAAAAAACATGGTATTGGCTTAATAAATTAGTAATGTAAAGCTCAGAGAATCAGCATGGTAATGGATGTCTCAAATGGGCAGTCAAACTTTACATCTGCTTTCTCACTGGTATATTGTTTCTACCTGTTATTTAACTAGTGTCTAGAGTCTACTGGTCCCAAGACCATGTTCTGCTGTTCTGAATGAACATGGAAATGACAGCTGTCCAACATAAAACTGTCCCAGGTTATAGCACATAAGCCCTGAGCGATTCTATCTGGTAAAGAATCCTATTTGTAAGTGATAAGGAGAAGGGATGGAAGAAAACACATTGAGGTTGGGGATTTAAAAAGAGGCTGAAGGGAGTTGGGAGTCAATGGGAAATGAAGGTCTAACTCTCCTATGCCCTTTAAAATCCCTGCCTAAGAAGATAAGACCAAGATAGCACAGTCGATTTCTCTCTCTAGATCTCTATCTGCTTCTGAGACAGAACTATGTTGAGTGAAACCAGGTTCTGACACAAAACAGAAATGTTCTCGCAAAAGGTGTTGAACCATTACAAACAAATTCCTAAAAGTCAGAACTGCACAAATGGAAAAAGGGCTAAATGAATTATTTATAATAGGTAATTCAATCAGCTCTAATTGCATGTGTATGGACACTGGAGCTGAGTGAAAATTGGAATTTACATTCTGCAGGTAATTCTGATATTTTGACATTTTATTTGTCCTGAATCAGGTAAAAAAAAAACCACAGTAAAAATCTAGGCATTTTTTCACAGAAAGAAAAGCTCAGAAAAAAATAAATTTAGAAAGGTTGAAACATTTCATTTTGACATTTTTGATTAAAAATTAAACATTTTGACAAATGAGATATCTTGTTTTGACTTGAACTGAAATTAAGGGTTTAGTTTTAAGTCACTTCAGCATTAAACTGCATCGTCTCACAGTGCCACACTGCTTCCTCAGAGCTGTGATTCTGTTTTTTCATGCCCTCATTCTTTTATAAGGGCTGGGCTCCCTGGCTGGACTACATCTCCCATAGTACACCCTGCAGTTTGGTCGGCATGGAAATTGCAGTGCATCATGGGAGCTGTAGTGTAGCCAAGAGGCCCAGCCCATATAGTAGGGTGGGGGCATGAAGCATCTGAACTACAACTCCCATAAGGCAATGCAACACCATAAGGAAATGCAGTTTTATGTGAACAGACTCAAAATGAAATATTTTAGTTCGGTTCAGCAAACTAACCAAAACAACATATGTAATTTTGATTTTCTGGCAGAAAATTCCATACCAATGCTAGCGGATGTGAACTATTTGTGGAGTCAATCATATTTTCACCTGATTGCAGATTTGGTAAAAGTCTGCAGCCTGTACTACCAGATAGTGTTTGGTATCACACTGCATTAAGAGGAATCCAAGGTAACCTCTACAACCAGTATGGATCACAGAAGTCAAAACAATAATCAGAGAGAGAACTTCTAAGACAAAAGCTGGCCGAAAAAGAACTACATTAAATCCAAAGTGGAGATTATTGACCTCCAGAAATACAAATTGGACAGTTTTATAGGGAACAAATTTGAGACTGTTTACATGTTACTATGAAAAGCAGCTAAGTTAAATTATTACTGAATTAAACATAATTTCCTCTGCTTTTGTTCATTTACAGGACCAGAAGATTTATATATATGGCTTACAAGGCATGTGCCCTTTAAATACTCCACAAAAGGGATTAGACACTCCAGCTACCGTGAGCTGCTTCTTAGCAGTGCCTGTTATAAAAAAGGTAAAGAGAAAGGTTTCTCACAATTGAAAAAGGGTATCAGTGAAATTAAAGGCTCTGCTTATGGAACCAGGAGCCCAAGGTAATGTTGCTTTTCACTATCCTCTGCATAACTAAAGGACATTGCTGTGAACTCCTCTACACTAGAACTTGCTGGCAGAGGAAAAAGAGCAGTTTGCAGGTTTCTATGACCAAGCCAAGGAGAGCAGAGGCCTGAAAGTGGTATGGAGAGAACCTGAGGCAGGAGGTCTAGAAATGGCATTTCAGAACCTGCTAGGGAAGTGGTCAAAATACACCTGCTTCTTTACATTGAAGCTTTCCAGCTGCATTTCCACCTCATCATTAGAAAAAATGTAGGGTAAGTGAGTGAGAAAGGTGGGAAGAGGGGAAGTGACTGAGTGATTAGGATAGATATTGGTTAATTCCTAATGTAGGACTTGAGTATTTCTCTTAAGCGCGTATTTATTGGACAGTCTACATGCATACAGTATATACATGCATATGTCTCGCCTATGCCTTAGTATCAGCCTTTTTTTCTTAGGTTAGGAATTTGCATACAACAAAAAGGCAGGCTAGGATATTATCTCCCCCGATAATAGCAAAGAGAGACATTACATGGTGTATAGCTAGTAGTCTTATTTTTGGAGACATTTAAAGTCCTTTCATAAACAAGCTCTTATGAGAAATGTGGCAATGTGGCATTATTGGCTATTGCAGTCAAGTTTTAGGATATATATATACAAAAATATTTTCTACTTGGTTAGATTATCCTCAGTTTTACCTGTAACAAGCTAGAGTGAAAAAGTCACATTATTATCCATTTATTTTCAATATCTCTAATTATCTAAAAGCTTATTCACGTGCCAACATGCTATGTCTAGTAACTGCACAGAACAGTTTTCACAGTGGTAGTGAAGTTGTGGGGGGTTATTTTATACCATGTGCCCATTCTGTGTTCTTGTGTATTTCTGATTCAGTGGCTCAGACTGCTGTATAGGTAGTGAGATGTGCCCCTGAGCAGAGGGTGAGCACTGCTTACATCCAGCTTCGCCATTCAGGTCAATGGGATTTACACGGTGCATGGACCTGTGCTGACACAGGAATGAATTCCTCCTGGGAGGTTGCTTCTGTTGACTTTTTCTGGCTCCCAAAGCTACTGAACTTTTCCTCCCCGATGTTTGATGCCTGACACCTGACTTATCTTTTTTCTGCTACCTTGTATTTTGTCCAGAGAAGTAGAATGTGCCTTTCATTTTGAGACTTTCAGCTGTCACACTGATTACCATCCTATGGGATTTCCAGTGGGTCTTAGGTCTCCTGGATTAGCTTTCTAGATTGTGCTATGACTAGTGAATGTATTAAATAATTCCAAGCCCCACAATTATATTGAATCTTAATTCTCCCTCCTCCACCCCCCTCCCCGTCCCACCCACCAAATCAATGTCCTTTCAGCAGAATTCCTTATAGGACATTTTTTCCTCCTTTCTGTGGACACTTATCTGTGTATAACCAGGCCAATCACCAGGAGGAAGTGCAGGCAAGGTCTGCAAGAAGCTAAACGGTTTACAAGAGTTAACAATTTTGCTGAACGAGTCACATAAGGCCTGTTGTATTAAACTGTTGAGCTTGCTATATGCAATGAGCCTCTCAAGAGAAAAAAATCTCACACTAAGGCCCATGGGAACATTGGCCTTTTCCAAGAACAAGAGCCAGCTAGCTGATGAAACCTAAAGTAACATGCAGTCAGATCACTGGCCTGGGATTTTGCTCATAAGGGAAATACTTTTGACTGGATACATTTGGGAAGACAGATCAAAAAGAATAGTTTCCCATGCTTCT
This sequence comes from Dermatemys mawii, assembly GCA_007922305.1. NCBI lineage: Eukaryota > Metazoa > Chordata > Testudines > Dermatemydidae > Dermatemys > Dermatemys mawii. The sequence continues at coordinate 6,798,527 of ML677366.1, read as the reverse complement.
TTTCTCATCCAAAGGAAACACCATAGACATTTGAAAGACGCCCTGAGTGAAGAGTGAAAGCCCTGAAAGAGTGAAGCTCTGAAAATAAACTCTCCGCCTCAACCCCCCCCCCCCCGCAAAAAAAAAACAGAGGAATTGAAAGTGTAATTTTGGTGGTTAATTTTTGATGACCAGATAACAATAAAATCCTCCAGACCTCCAAAAAGCAACTTCCTTTTCAATCTGTTTCCAATATTTTCACAAAGGAAAGTAAGAGAGAGGTTGGAACATGTGTTGGGACCTGGCCTTCATAAGGAGCCTAGAACATGTAAAAACAAAAGCTGCATTTAAAGGCTGTAGCTTGCCAAAGTCCTCTGTGCCAGAAGGGTCAGCCAGGAAAATGGGATTGGGGAGTGACAAAGTTTGCGTTGTTTGAGGGTATCGAATGAATTCCAGTAGGCTTTAAGCCTTACACTACTGTAGATATGAGGACAGAACATCTTGGTGCAGGCTCATCCTCGGTGCTGTACAGTATGGCACACACCTCCATTTAGAGGCCATTCTCGCTGACACAGCTGGACTTTTGGCAGGCCAGGAGCCAGTGCAGTTTTGTTTCTGTGTTTTTGTTGGCTCTTCTCTCCTCTAAAATGTCGAAAGTAAATTCCGAGAAAGTTACTTAACGTTGATGGAGGCTGCTGTGCTGCTTGGGTTTGGTCACTTTTTTGATGTCGTGATTTGGAGACGTCTGCCTTAGGTCCACACCTCCCAGCACACTGGTGCCTTGAGAACATCAATGAAGTGGATAGCCTTTGTGAGCATGTGGCTTTCATAGCACTTACATGTTAAGTGACTAGCACTCTTGCCTCGGGATATGCAGTGACAAATGTGGGTTCAAGCCCCTTCTTGGGGCAGGAATTCTCACACTTTGCTTTCAAAGTATTGGGAGCAACCTCAATGCCTGAATAAAACAGGTTGTAATGTCCAAGGCTTGAGTCATGCTGTGGCTGAGCATAAAATGGCTGCTGAATTTGCTTCCACAATGCTTGGATTAATGTAGTCTAAGTGTTTTGTAATATTCTTTGGGCTATATTGGGCCCGATCCCCAGCTAGTATGGTTGGCACAGCTGTGTTGACTTCAGTGGAGTTATGCTGAACTATCCACACTGAGAAGCTGGCCCACTGAGTCTGAATGCTCCCTTGTTCTGTTCTTTTGTAGCTGACGTGAACCAAGAGATCAAATAGACTTCTATGATGCTAAGCCAAAAGAAATACATCACTTACCAGCCAGACTGTCTTCTCCTAAGGCACTTAGTTGAGGAGGCGTTTAAAAGATCTGATAGTGACTCCAAGCTGGGGATGGGGGCGGAAGGAGTGAAAAGTCAGAGAATAGCTTTCACTCTCCAGCTAAATCCTGCTAAAATGTGGCGAGTAGAACTGACTGAAAATTTCCCATCAAAACTCTTTAATGTAAAATGGCCTTCTGTGATGTAATGTTTAGGACACCCAGAACTACTATGTTATCCCTCTGTCTTAGCAAGAGTGAGAGCTTTGCTAAGATGTGTCAGTCCCTGATGCACCAGCCTGTCTGCCCTGCAGCAAACTCTTCAAGACTCTGCCAGTCTAAACTTGGCCTTGCAGGTAACAATCAGTGAACCTCAGTTCCCCACAGATATCCCACTGCAGCTCACTGGACACTCTTAGAAATTTCTGTGTTCGCTGCCTCCAAAAGGACAGTGCATACATCAGCCGGTTAGCTGAAGACTCACACTTCACTTTAATATATAGCACTGATATGGTTTTGTAACAAAGCAAGAATAAGTTTGTTAACAAAGAACAGAGATCTGGGTGACACTAAACAAGGGGAAAAGAGACAGGTCTGGTTACAAACCAAGCAAAATGAAACACACTTTCTAATGACTAAAACTTAATCTTAGCAAGTTACAGTCTTTGCCTAAGTAGTTTTCTTACACACATAAATACTCACATAAAGTTACCAGCATCTCCAGCCTGCCAGACCAAGGGATCCAACTTTCACAGGTTGCGGTTTCCAGTGTCCCCTACTCTAACCGCTGTCTCCCGGGTTTCCACTGTCGTTCGGATGAGCAGGCCAAGCAGAAGTTCTGACAGACTGTAACATTCTCTCTTGCTGGCTGTTTTGTTATGCTTTGAGCATTCCGCCAGGGAGCAATGTTGCAGAATAGCAATCTGTGCTGTGCATCATTTGACACCTGACTTTGGCTGCCACACCAGGGAGACCCTCTAGCTGTGTGTTGAGAATGACTGTGGTGCAGAATATTATGGTTTGGCTATAATGAAATCCATGCAGTGTGCGACTTGCTCACTGTGCTGTAAGTTGCCACAGCCAGTGTGTGTTCATTAATCATAAGCACCTCCACATTCTCCATCGTGCTTGTCAGCCTGTCAGCTTGTTCTCTGAAGTGCTGCTGACATCTCTCCGTGTCTAAAGCATAGTCTGGGACTCCAGACCTGCAGCCTTCCTATGGGTTCTTCATCTGGATGCATCCTGCTGTCAGGTTAGCCCCTGCCAGTGGTGGAGGTTGCACGGCATTGGGTTGAGGATCAATAATTCCATTTTTTCATTTGTCAGAATGGCTCCCCTGGCAGAAGCACCACTCTGCTTTATTCCTAATGTGAACTAATCTGGACTTAAACCGTTGGGGTTCCAGGTACACAATGGCTGTCTCAGAGTATATTATTACATCCTGAGTTTGTGGGTGGGCTGCATGGCCCATCTTTCCTCCCGTATCTGTAAGGTGATGGGGGATGTATTGGGCTGGCTTGAAGGAGTGGGGGGATTGTGTGTATAGGTTCATTAGGTTTTTTAGGTAGTGAAGTTGTTGCGGGGTAATTTAATTTGCTTTTGGGGTAATGGATCGGTCTATTCTGATATTGTTAGGGCTCCCAGAATGTTGGATGGGGAGCTCTCTTATTACAAACCAGTAAACATCTACATGGAGAAACCAATCTCTCTCTCTCCCACAGAACTCTTACCTGGTGCTGGCTGGACTGTCAGATGGACTTGTGGCTGTTTTTTCAGTGGCACGTGGCATCCCAGAGGACAGCTGCTCCTACTTGTGCTCACACACTGCGAATAGGTCCAAGTTCAACATCTTGGACAGTGACCCCCGGCAGAACCCCTACCCCGTGAAAGCCATGGAAATAACAAACAGCGGGGCCGAGGTCTGGTACAGCAACGGCCCTGGCATTCTCATCATAGACTGCGTGACCATAGATATAAACAGGAGGCTGGAGCCCTACAACCCTCCATCTGTGATCACATCTATGGCGTGTAACTCGGAGTACCATGGGGAGGAAGTGATTTGGTGCCTGGATGATAAAACGAACTACCTGGTGATGTACCATACTGCAACCTATCAGCTCTGCGCGCGGTACTTCTGTGGTGACTGCAGCCCTTTAAGAGACATGTTTACCATCCAGCAGCCTTCCGCAGGGATCCCTGCTGCAACAGCTATACACAGGACGGCGCTCGAGAGTAACTCTCTAGCTGACATGAGCATTATCTACAGCCCGGAGCTGGGCACACAAATATTAAACCATCAGGACTCCGTCACAGACTATTGCTCCATGTCTTCTTACTCATCCTCCCCTTCTAACAGAATAGCCAGATCCTTCTCCAGTCTGCCAAGCTCTCCTGCAAGCTCATTCACCGCTCCTTTCTCCATGGATTGCGAGGAGTCCGGCAAGTTTCACGAACTGATCCCTTCCCCAGACAGATCTGAAAATGATGCTGCACCAACAGATGAGAATGCATCACATCTCCAAGCTGTAAAGATTCTTCCAGTAAAAGACCTCATCTGGATCCCAAGGTAAGTCACTCCTTAGAGCACGTACATAGCAAACCAGATCCGAATCAAAATGGTGCATGAGTCAGTTTGGGATTAAGAAAGCTCTCAAGGACTTGGGTTTTGTTTTGAATTGTAATTTCACGTTAGACTTACCCAGGGTGGTGACTAGCAATAAGATACAGCCAAAAAACTATGTAACTATCCCAGAATTTCAAGTTAGAAACCAACATTTCTACAACTTTTGTCTGGTTTCTAGTGTTGCCCCTTTGGCAAATTTGGTGTCTTGCAGGACTGATTCCATTAGGACAAGAAATGCTGATACAAATCAGGTATATTCTTGGTGCCCTTTTGTTTATTTACAAAAAAAATGTACTCAAAATCTTGTTTCTTTGGACAGAGTAGAAACAAACATCAGCAGGCAGTTTTCTTGCCCAGAAATTCCCAAGCCTACCACTCCTGTGAACCCTCTGCCCAAGAAGCTGTCCCTCTGCCTCCTCTCAGGGTCATGTTTGCCACTGATTTTTCTGGCTTTCTGCCTCTAATAGTATGTCTACACTGCAATGCAAGTCTAGGGTTAGTAGAATTGGAGTCAATGAACCCTGTGTTAGAAAACCCAGAGCTTCAGCTTCTACACTGATTGTCAACTCTAGGTTAAGAATTTTCTAACCTGGAGCTCCAGCATCCACTCCGCGGTATGCAGATCTGAGTCCCACCAGCCATATCCCAGACTTCGTCACTCCCTTCGAGCACGTGGCCACTCTAGCCCTTTGTTCACAGTGGGAAAACTCGACTATCCAAAGAAAGTCAACCCATAAGATTGTGGGATACTTTGGTCAATTCCCAGAGCATGAGTCCAGTAGGGTTGTGTTCACACTGGAAAGCAATAGGGCTTGTATCCTGGGTCCCAGTTTGACTCAGACCCTCCACACCTATGGGGTCCTTCACACTTGGGTCTGAGCCCTGGGTTATGTGTGTGGAGAGAAAGGGATTAGGCTTGAGCCTGAGTTCAAACCCTCTGGGCTTACATTGCAGTGTAGATGTATCCTAACCTGAAGACACCCTGCTACCAATATCCCTGCATTTGCAGCCAGGGAAACAACCTCAGTCCACCTGGCTTAGTGCTGATCTGTTGCTTTGAGTGGGCAATTGTTTTTGCTATATAAGGAACTTAATTGCTCCTTCTTTTCTGCATTATTTCTACACTGGGAGTTGAACCTAGGTGAAAGCCAGGAATCCTAGCCACTAGACCATATGGGACTTCCTGCAAGGGAGTTTTTGGCACACCCATTGTCTTTAACAAGTTCTGTGAGCCTCTCTGGCTCTGACCTCCCTCGCTACGGAAGAGCTACTGTCCATGTGCTTTCCCTGACTGTCCGTGGCCCATGTTGTTGAGCAGGATTGTCTCACTTTTGTCTGTAGGAGAGGTGGCGACATCATAGTTATCGGGCTGGAGAAGGAATGTGGTATGCAGCGTGGCAGAGTCATAGCCGTATTGAAGGCCGGAGAACTGGCTCCCTATGGGTGAGATTGAATCAGAGCCTGTGTCTCATGATCACAAAGGATTCCATCAGGGGAAATGTGCAATCAGTGTCAGAGTGCAAGAGCTGCAATTCTCTAATTGGCCTCTCTCCCTTCGGGGCATTTAGTGTGGATTCTACGCCATAGAGCAAGCTCCCAGCTGGAGGAGTCACTGTGATTAGGCTCCAATTACACAGACGACCCCCAGTGCAAGCACCCCTGAGGCTGGAATGGCTCTGGATTGGTAGAGCAGAGAATGCCGTGACTGTGCCCCTCCTGCTCCTTAGACTGGGACAAGCAGAAGTTGGGGGGAGATCTCCCCACAACATGTGCCAGATCAATCCAAGTTGGCTTCTTCAGGCAATGGTCATGATCATCTGACCCAGAAACATTACAGCAAGTTGCATGTCCAGATCTCTAACTAGCTGCCTTGTTTCCCAGGCTGAGTCACTGTTAAGATAGCATCTCTCGTTCTGCAAAATGTGATGTTGCAATAACTCTTGGCCCAATCCTGCCAGGTGCTGATTTCCCTGGGCTTTGCAGGCACCCGGCACCGGGCAGGAGGTCCTCAATGCTTGGCAGACTCAGTCCCTACATTAAGAACAAGAAGTGTATTTACTACAGAGCGCAGTGCTCGTCTGTGGCTTGATTCACTCAGAGCAGGTTGAAGTTATGGCTCTAAATAAGCACCTTTGTACCAGCCGTAGCTCCTGGCACTCTGTGGAAAACAGTTACGGACATTAATTTAAAATGCTTCATGTAGCAACTGAGCTTCCAAGTAAATAAATAACCATGGGATAGTGTTGGGCTGTTTTTTTGCTGACCATTTAAACACCGATATGTGATTGTGCTATTCATGGCAAGACAAAGCAAATGGAGGTTAAGCTGTGCTGTGTGTTATGAATGGCCATTTATTAATAAACAGCACAAGTAACATGAAATCAAAGCCTTCCCTTCATACACTTCCATTGTTAGTTTGTGTCTTGTCATGTTAGGTATAATGCTTTGTCCCTTTTATTACCTGAATGGGCCCATTTAGCTAGGTGGACTCGTTTGAGAGATTCACCTTATTTAAAAAAAATAGGAAAGAAAAGGATGGGGAGCAGAAGACCAGATGAAATGCCCATTGCTAGACATGTCCCATTTTACAATATTACAGCCTTACTGATTCAGGCACAAAATCCATCAACTCAGCCTCTACTGGCCGGATGACAATGCTGAAAAAGCCAACAATCTTGCACTCTCAGTGGCAACAAATGACTTCCCCTGGTGTGGGGGCATCTGCAGGACGTCTCCACTCAGATGGAGCCAGATACTGTACTGTGTCTCTGAGGAGTGGAGGGGAGAGAGAGAGGGAGATCGGTCAAGGTGACTTCCTTGGGGGCTGCTCTGACTTAGGACAGCCGCGAAATACCAAACTCTTTAGCTACTCCTGCCATTCCTGTTTCCCCCAGGGGCAGGTCCCTTTCCTGTACCCCAGCACTGCTTTATAGAGTGGCATCGATCCATTATTTGGATCTTACTAAATGCATAATGGGGCAAATTCTGCCACCTTTCCCCACATTGACTAGTCCCACACTTTGTGAGCAGCCCCACTGAAATCAATGGGAAGCAAGTCTGTCCAATCTGGCTTTACATTAGTACACAGTACTGGTGTAATCAAAAGAGCCCCGTAGAACCGTGTCAGTGTGTTGGGGGGTTTTGTGGTGGTTTGGGGTTTTATGGGGGGAGGCCAGGGTTGGTATATTGTAACTAGTAGTTACACTGCTTTATGTTTTCCCATGTTAAATATCTCCAGCTCTCTTAGAAAAGCAGATTCATTGACTGTAAGAAACCCTAAGCAGCCTGGGCTTCTCACTTTTGCGGGGTTGCCTGTTTTCCAGGAGAGCTGCACTCCATTTCACACTCCATTCTCCAACCCTGTTCTTGATTCCCCAGGGCGCTGGTCGAAGCTGCTATCGTAGCAAGGGACACCGTGGTGTGCTGCTTTGAGAACAAAGACATGGAATGGTGCCTTGCTGTCTGGAGGAGCTGGGGCGCCCGGGAGTTTGACATTTTCTACCAGTCCTATGAAGAGCTGGGAAGGCTTGAAACCTGCATGCGAAAAAGAAGATAGTGCTAGTCAAATTTAAAATCAAGCCTCCAGGAAGGACAGACTACGGGGAACAGAGATTGACATCCTTCAGCATTCCAGCCTGGGCACCTTTGTATCCGTAGAGCAAGGTTTGGGGTTTGTTTTTTTCACATTTGCTGCTAAGGAACACTGCAGGGCTCTTGCAGAAGTTATCTCCTCTGCAGTGCATTTGCCAGAGATGCAGAAGACCAGACCAGATACCTTTCTGTTTGTTCCCTCCTTTCTTTTCTGCAGGGGAGAGAGATGTACTAAGTCCAGAAAGTGGGCGATCTCTCAACAATATTGCCCTGATGTGTACTAACCTCCCTAACCCTCTACCCATTTCCATTCACGTCTGTTTTAGAGCCGCCTTTCTTCCATTGTAAATTCCCTCACAACCCCTGCACATCTGGGCAGCTGCTGCTTAGATCCTCATCCAAAAGAGCTTTATTAACTACACAGATTTGCATCTCTCTCCCTCAGAGACTGAGGCCTGGTCTACAATGCGCGGAGGGGCAGGTTCAACCTAAGATACGCAACTTTAGCTACAGCATATCTTAGGTCGACTTACCTGGCCGTCCACACGGCAGCAAATCGACTGCTGCCGCTCCCTCATCAACTCCGCTTCCGCCTCTTGCAGAGTACAGGAGTTGACGGGGAGAGCGCATGGGGAATCAATTTACCGCGTCTACACTAGACGCGATAAATCGATCCCTGATAGATCGATCACTACCTGCAATCCAGCGGGTAGTGTAGATGTACCCTCAGAGATATTGTGATACAGAGTTACTGTGAAAGACCCAAAGATGATGATCTGCCATTGCATACTGCACAATCTCAGTACATTAATGAGCTATTTAATTGCACTGCTGCAAAGTAAATTGTACACAGAGTCCAGTGCAAAGCAAAACATGTCAGCACTTCAGATGCTTTGCCAGCTGTTAAGAGAAGGGAGTAATGTAATCAGCAGAACTTGGAAATGGTCCTTGTCCCTCTGTTACTTTTCTCTGTAAATACATTTGGAAGTAAGCTCAGTGTACTGGTATATAAAAGTGTTGGTTTTATTTTAGATAGAGTTGCTTGTATAGTTTATTTTTCACATCACTAAGGTCACAATGGACCCTAGAAAGCATTGTAGCCGGTGTACACACAATCATGTTATTATAGCATGTACAGAAGAGTGTAAAAAGTATAGCAACTCCTGATGAGTGAATGTGTACTGAACTGTTTTTATACTGAGAAACTTGTACTACGTTTGAACGTATATGCAAGGCTGCTTGATATAGAATTAGCAGGTTAAATGTCAGATTTACACTTGTACTGCAAGCTGGTAAAATAACCATCAGAAGCAAAACGTATCTCAAAATAAACAGACTCCTCCAGGAATTGCACTGCATCAGTGTCACCATTTACTGGCTGCATCAGCCACTGGATGTTTGCACAGCTCCATGATCAGTCCAAGAGTTGTTGAATCTGATTAAAATGCAGGCTTTCTCTCCCCCCACTAGATAGCTGAATGGTGCCGAGAGGACAGGGGTCCCTCCCCCTTGGCCTCTCCAGCACTGCTAACAAGAGTATCACATAAGTGAGATATTTTAGACCACATCAGAGTTATAGATACAGTCTGCCTGGAAACTAATTAGGAATGGTGCAAGGGATTATGTGTTTAAAAAAAAAACCATGTTTGGGAAAGACCAAAAGCAGTCCCATCAATGTGAAAGACATGATCACATCCGCTGTGCTACTGTATGACACAAACAAGTCTCTCTTCCTGCTGCAGGAATAGAAGGGTTGCAGATGCCTCCAGCCAAAAAGCTGCACACAAATTAGCTTAATCCATCACGGACAATAAAACCCAGGATATTTTTAGTTCTGTCAATTACCAAGAAAGCCTAAATAAGGAAGTACACAGGAACCATTTTCCAAATGAGTGAATGCCCTGTCAGACCACTCAGTATAGGAATAAGCTACAACCATGTTGCTGTTTTAAAAGGTCAATCCGTCACTACAAGAAAATCGTGAATCAAGGAAGATTTAAGAGCCACATCTGTAGGGCTCGAGGCCTAACTATCCTTCAGGTATGACCATGACTTCAAGGAATACAGGTTCATGATGGCAGCGTTAATGCTATTAAAAATGTGTGAGCATTGCTATGTTTGCATACACTGCTATGGAAAATCCTGCCTGTTTCACCTTCACCCCAAGTTTATCGACACTATTGCCTATACAGAGAAGAATGATAGTCTCACATGGTCCTGAATACATCACATTCATGTTTAATCAAATCAAAATAGACTCGGGCTATCATTATAACACAGCTGCTTAAGAAGTGTCTTTTAGGGCTGAAACTTCTCCTCAACTTAGCTGACAGACACATTAAGAACATAAGAATGGCTGTACTGGGTCAGACCAAAGGTCCATCTAGCCCAGTATCCTGTCTACCGAGTGTGGCCAATGCCAGGTGCCCCAGAGTGAGTGAACCTAACAGGTAATGATCAAGTGATCTATCTCTCTCCTGCTATCCATCACCCCCCTCTGACAAACAGAGGCTAGGGACACCATTCCATACCCAATCTGGCTAATAGCCATTAATGGACTTAACCACCATGAATTTATCCAGTTCTGTTTTAAACCCTGTTATATCCTAGCCTTCACAACCTCCTAGGGCAAGGAGTTCCACAGGTTGACTGTGTGCTGTGTGAAGAACTTCCTTTTATTTGTTTTAAACCTGCTGCCCATTAATTTCATTTAGTGGCCCCTAGTTCTTCTATTATGGGAATAAGTAAATAACTTTTCCTTATTCACTTTCTCCATACCACTCATGATTTTATATACCTCTGTCATATCTCACCTTAGTCTCCTCTGTTCCAAGCTGAAAACTCCTAGCCCCTTTAATCTCTCCTCTTATGGGACTCGTTCCAAACCCCTAATCATTTTAGGTGCCCTTCTCTGAACCTTTTCTAATGCCAGTTTATCCTTTCTGAGATGAGACCACCACATCTGTACGCAGTATTCAAGATGTGGGCACATCATAGATTTATATAAGGGCAGTAAGTTATTCTCTGTCTTAGTCTCTATCCCTTTTTTAATGATTCTTAACATCCTATTTGCTTTTTTGAATGCCGCTGCACACTGCGTGGATGTCTTCAGACATTACTAGCCTGGCTCGTATCATTAGCTATTTTAGTGGCAAAGAAAAGTGTAACAGCTCCCCTATATCAGCCTTGCAAAGGCCTTAGCAATTTGCCCACTTAGTTCCACGTCCAGTGCGGCTCCCATAAAGACTGAGCACTTAGCTAGATGCAGCCAAGGGTACACAACTTGTTCCTGCAGCTTAAATCCATTTCCTGGTATGTAGTTTGGCGTGTGCAAAGCAGGACTGGATTTTTTAAGAGCTTAACATTTAATCAGATGGCTTTTATCTAACATGTAAAAACAAAAAAAAAGCGCCATCTGCTTCTAGACGTATTCCTCTGTGTAAAGCAGAAGACTAGGCCAGCTTTTAAAGAGCGTAGAAAGGACATTATTTTGCTAGGCAATGGCTGCATTGCACCCCATCACGGCACAAGCAGAAGTTTTTTATTAGCTCATCAGGGCCCTGATTCTTAGAGTCTTGACTATATAAGGAGTGCCTGGTTATTATCTATTATTAGGTGTGGGCTCCCGGGGAGGAGAAAATGGGTTGGAAATCCCCTGTTCATTAATCTGCAATTTTAATTGCCTTTCATGTGATTGCTTTGTGGCATTCATTAATAAAGAGAGCGCAAAGTTCTAGCGCACAGGTTCTCAAACTGTGGTCCGCGAGCTCCATTCAGGTGGTCAGCGGATAGTTCCCTCTAAGGTGCGCGCCTGGACAGCTGCACACACGAGAACGAAGGACCACCCACCTAATTAGTGGTGCCGCATAGGCCTGGCTCCTCTAGTTAGATCCTGGAGAAGACACACATGTAAGGTGAAGTGGTGACCTTGGGGAGCACAGGGGGGTAGGTGGGAGGAGGCAGTAGGGTAAGAAGAGGGGTTGGGAGGACTTTGGAACGTGCAGGGCTGTGGTGGCCAATGAAAGCGGCGACTTTCCCTAGCTCCAGAGCTGTGGCTGCCTGGAGAGACAGCCCTCCTCAGCCTCAGCTCTGTGACAGGGGAGAGACCCGCCCCCACACACACACGCTTCCAGGCACCAGCTCGGGGCCTGCCATGGCAGGGGAGAGAGGGCACCTCCATCACACTAGAACAGTATGACTACTGATATTAAAATATGAGTTGTGTGCTTTTATTTGTAGAACAAAAAAAAGTTTATTATTATTAAGGTTTTTTTTTTATAGAGCGCTTTTATCCAAACTATTTTACAATAGTTAGTTAATGGTACAAACAACATTTGGAAAGATCATGAAATGGTCCGCTGAGACCCATGGCAATTTTCAAGTAGGCCGCGAGAAAAAAAAAGTTTGTGAACCACTGCTCTAGAATAGCCAAAGGCGATTAAGAAAACATTGCTGAACGCTAAGGTGTAAATGCAAGTGAACGGAACAGATGCGGCAAATCAAATCCCCAGGTCTTTGCCAAACACACACTGACATTCAAGGAAGAGATGCTATGCTAATGAAGGGCAAGTTAAATTATTAAGTAATGAATCCACCACAATTAGAGTGAGACCATCTCTTCAATAACGGCGCTGTGCGTCTGCCCTCACCCTGTGCTGGCTGCATGTAGGGTTGATATCTCTCCGCGGCTTTGCTCATTAGTTCCCAGGGTCAGGCAGCAGGTCTAATTTACTGGTGTAAAAAAAAAATCTAGGCCCAGGTTCTCCCACACGCTCAGATTGCTTTGCTCTGAGCGCTCTGTACAAGCGCCCTTACAACTGGTAACCATTTCAGCCTTACAAACCAACGGCTCCTCATCACATAAAGCCATAAGAACAGTGTGTACCCAGCCCTGACATAAGGAGCGTGACCAGGGAGTGGTCACGGTTTCCCTGCACTCCATTAATCTCTAGTCCCTGGCAAGCGTGTGCATTGGAGCCGTCCTCGGCCTACTGTGGGATCAGCTTGGTGGCCAGCTGGCTGAGGGTGAGGGAAACAGAGAGGTGATGCCAGTGGTGTGACATTAATTTACAGCAGCTGAGAACCTGATTCAAACTTTCTATACTGATTCTCCTACTGCATTAAGATCTCTCCCAAGGCTGCATTTCTAATGGGAATAAAGCAGCTGCTTTGATTGTTAACTGGGGGGGGGGGGCGTGTCGTCACTTGAAAGTCAATTTGGCTGAAGGTAGGATGTGCATTTCAAGGGCAATAGCTGGGCCTGAATAACGCCGACTACAGGTAAACCCTTCGTCTGTTTTTGGCTGCCAGCATTAGCATCAATGCCTGGCAAAGGTGGTTGTTTTTGTTAATCATGAATGAGTTTCCATCTCTCACTATTGCAGCTTTGTCCCTGTTATCAGCAAGCGAGAGAAAATGTCTGCTAGCTCAGGGCATGGCTACCCTATGGAGATTCTCCCGCCTTAGCGAGGCGACCAAGGATATGCTGCCATTACCCAGTACTTTAGATGCGGCCTACGCTGACAGATAGGGTTTTGTCATCAGAGTGTGACAACGCCATAGCTGCGTCTACACTCTTACATGGCCAGAGCTGCGGTGCTCAGGGGTGTGTGTTTCACACCCCTGCTGACATAGCTACAGTTGACCTAACTTTTAAGTGTAGACAAGGCCTTGGTTTTGAATGCGGTTTGGATGTTTTCCCCCATCTGGGCAATAGAGGGCACTCAAGCTTCAAGGAGGTTCAGACAATAGGAGGCTTCTGTTTTGTTCCAGACTAAATAAATCCAGATCGCAAAGTAAGCCCCATTCAGACCTGCACTGTAGCCCCCGCACCTGCAGCTAGCACCAGTGTGTCGCGGAAGGTACCGCACAGTCTATAAGGGGAGAGCCGCTTTTCTGCTGCTCTTTGCTCAATGTCTGGACAGCACATTGAACTGTGTAAGTCAACTTTTCCCTACCGCTCCCTCAGCTCCTGTACAGCCCTGCCTGCCTCTTAAGGCGCTCATTATTCGTTACCATACCTAGGTAATCCTTGGCCCGACCACTTTCAGCTTGGCAGCTGGGTTCTTGCAGTTTGGTTACATGTTCAAGTCTAACAAAGCCGAACAGGGTTAGGCGTCTGGCCCTCTTTCCACAGGTCTGAGCAGCGCGCGCGCGCACACACACACACACACACACACACACACACACACACACACACACACACACACACACACACGCCACTTCATTATCTAAACCACAAAAAGGTGGAGGAATATTTCCTTCCAAAAGATAAATTGGGGTGAAATTCACCCTTGCTCCGAGGCTCTGCCCCATTCCTATGCCCCATTTACACTCTAGTTTGAGGACTTAGAGTGGTGCCTGGGTTGGGGGGGGGGGCTCTTTGCACGGGGAGTGAATGTCGCCATAAAAGAAGTGTGCAAATGAGCTGTTAAGAGCTTTCAGAGCAGCTACTGCGCATGTTCAGGGACTCCAGTCCGCGAAGGAGCTTTGGGCTTAGTGAGGGTTTTTTTTTTTCAGGGCACAAACTTGCACAGACACTTTGCTCTCAGTAATCTGATCCATGCAGTATTCGCCATTCTACCACAGTTGGTGAGTGCTGCAGAAGTCATCACCATTTCTCATCGCTCCCCGGTAACTGCCAGGAAGCCCAGGGTACGGCCAGCACCTGAGTGAAACTAAAAGCGCTATTGAAAGGCACCACCAAGCACCTACGCTGGCGTATGGCATTGCCTCAATGCTGAGGCCATGGTAATCCACTCACTCTCTGCCCAGCACACATCAAAGATGTGACACATGAGCCACAAAGCCAAGAAAATCCACAGCTCCAGTTACTTCAGTGGCCTCTGGCCAGCTGCGACGTGGCAGGCGCCCCTTTAATAATCCGACTCAGGTCGACTCCTCGCTCTGTGGTTTAAGCCCATTTGCAGGGCCGATGACCTCCACGCCTGCCCTCTGACCTTTGCTCCTTCAAATGATCAGCATGGCAAAGGACAGGCTAAAACCTGCATACACAAACCCAATTAAACACTAGAATTGTCACAAGGTGTCGGCAGCTAAAGCAAGACCCACCCCCAC